>SKCR01034741.1:0-147605 GCA_019454045.1 Zanthoxylum bungeanum
TTAGCTTTCTCTTCTTTAGGCTAAAGAGGAGGAGAATCATGTGTAGAAAGCTGTATGCACACTCACTACGCCCGGCTTTTCTGTTATTTTGCCAAAATACACACGCATGCTCGGAATTCTTTGAGTCAAAACATCAAATACTTGGTGTGCGATCACCTTCTCCCTAAAACGAGAATAAAATATAATAACAATTGTTATTTCAAAAAACAAAAATAAGACTCAAGCAGAAGGACAGTTATGTTCCTGCCAGTATTTAAGCTAGGAACTCTTGCCCTGAAAACATTTTGCAAACCTATAGCCAATCGTCTCAAGAAAGAAGCTGGCTTGCACCCCAGGTTCCGCCAGCTCATCATCAACATTGCCCAGGTCTCTTTTTGTTTCTCACATTTTTTGCTTTGATTCTTCATGTGGGTTTGTCTGAAATTCGATTCTTGTAAATGGGTTCTCTTTAGCATTGACGGTTATGGACGAAAGCTTGATAACTTATTTTGTAATATGTTTTTTCTAATGTTGAATCAGGCGAATCATCGATTCACAACAAATATGCAAAGAAGGATATATGGTCATGCCACTGATGTTGCAATACGGCCACTGGATGAGGAAAAAGCTGTCCAAGCTGCGGCAGATCTTCTTGGTGAACTCTTTGTGTTCTCGGTAATGCCTGTTTCATTATCTAGTTTAGTCTAAAATTATGATTAAATATTGTATATGAATTCAAATGCTTGCGTGCTTCTACTACATTAGTTGGTTTTAGTGGCCAGTTGCTATTGACTTTATGTATTTCTTTTGGTTTCTTGTTATGGATTCTGTGATCGGTAAAATTTTATGATTCATAGTCTGTGTTAACATGCAGACAACTAACTAAGCGCTACATGTCTATATAGAGCTCCTTGTTTTGGCTGCAACTTGGTTTGGGCATTAGCCAAACCTTCTGCAGACCAAGGGGATTGAACTTGCCAGGGACCTTGGATGGATGTCTAGGGTGTGAGTTGCTCACAACCCTACTCAGAGTTGTTTGTTTGGGAGTGACAAGAACTCCTTGCTTGTATAATCAACCTTAACTGCTCAAAAGTGAAGTCACAAAAATGATCCATACTCAGATGATGGGAAGTCCAGTCGTCCTAATGTACACAAATATACCTCGGTTTTTTCACATAGAGGCTGTCTATCTAGCTGGGTTAGCTTGAGAGTCTTGGTTTGGGGGTCAGAAAATGGGGCTCTTCAGGAGTCGCAGAATGGGGGATTAGGATATAAATTCGTACCGTTGGCGACTAATAGATAGTTGTGGAAGAGGTCTGGCCTTAGTTATGGCTGCCAAGTGCTTTTATTCTGTGCCAATATATTAGGCATATGGACTATGATTTGTTGGAAATGTTTTCTGATTGAAAAGTCGATGTCTTGAACATGCAAGGACAAACAACTATCTTGTGAATCTTCAACCATTTTGATTGATGTCCTTGTCTCTACTTTTAAGTGGAAACGCTTATGGTAGGAAAGGGTGTCCTTTGTTTAGTCCATACATGCAATAGTTGCTGCTGTTCTATAAGTTTGACTCAAAATGTTCAGGTGACATGCTATAACCTTTTATGATCTATTAGTACCGAGTGGATGTTCTGTATTTGTTTGCTTTATATGTTTGTGCACAACAAGAATTTGGACAACTGGCTTCTCGTAGTACCATTTTGCTGGTGATATTACTATACACTTTCTAATCTATATTCTGTATTAAATTATCTGATTCACTGGATAACTTGTATCCCTTCCATTTGTCTTTATAGGTTGCAGGAGCTGCTGTTATTTTTGAGGTGCAAAGAAGTTCCAGATCTGAAGCAAGAAAAGAGGAACAGCGGATAAAAGAGTTAGATGTATACTTCTGTGTTTTTCTCTGATACTCCTTGCTGCCTCAATTGCAACCCTGGATGTTCTATGGTTATAACTGAAGCAACTTTTCGTTAGGGTGTTTATCAAAACATGTAGCACATCTTTTAGTGCCCTTGTGCTTCTTCAGCCTGTGGCATCATAACTTTTTAAGACCACTGTTTCATAAGCAGATAAGCAACTAACCATGAAAGTTATATCATAAATAAAGCTATTGACAGCCTCACTTTGTGTACCCCAAGTCCAAGTTCATATATAAGAAGTACGAAAATGTGTGGTTAATCCTATGTGAAAAAAATTTGTAAATCTTGCTACAAATTATAAAGTCTTATTAGTGGAACGCCATTTTCAATATACTTTAGTTGGTGTGAGTTGCTGGTCATGTAGTGTAAGAGCAGGAGTAGTAGGTTGAAGAGATACACAAGTTTTTGTTTCTTGTAGAATTTAATAATCCTTTGTTCATTGTTTTAGGCAATGAAGCAAAGAGATGAAGATTTAGCGAGAGAAGTTGAGCATCTCAAACAGAAACTTGCAGAGCTAGAACAACTTGCCAAAGGACGAGGATTAAGTGGTATATTCAATTTTAGGCATGCTCATGACAGTGAAAATGAAAAAGAAAAATCGACTTGATTGCTGCAAAAGTCAGGTAAAGCACAAAGTTCTGTCCAAAGACTTTCCGATAGCTTTTGAATTATATTAGTCAATACAAATTTGAAAATCGAAAGACTGGCTACTGAAAGACAGAGTTCTTTACTCCATTTTGTCAAACTTCTGTTTGCATGTATTTTGCAGAAAACGGCAACATCCAGAGAACCAAATTCTTTTAACAAGGCTCAGTTGCAGATGTAGTAAAACGATCAATGAAAGGTTCACCATACTAAGCAAGTTCGACAAAATTCCTTCGCCATGAGAAACATTTAGAAAATACTTGATATGATGTCTCTGATCTATCTGAAATTTATAGAATGATGTTGATTATATTGTGTACTTGTTTGAGCAGATCATTTGAATTGTTCCAAGTTCAAAGCTTGGGAAACCTAGTTTTGGATATTGTAACTTTCCTCTGAAGTGGTGCTTGGTCCCTAAATAAGTATCGTGTCAGTTGCTTTTACATTCTTTGAAAGGCATACTAATCGTTTTTGCTTGGTATGTTAAGCTTTGAACAACTCTCAATTACAAAATTCTGACAAATAATTACAAGAGAAAACAGAATTAAACACAAGCTCTTTTTCTTCTAAAAAAAATAGGCTTCTTGCTGACTTGTCCTAGGATTATTATATTGTTTTCTAGATGTACTTTATAAAATGAAATATTTTATTCATAAGTTATGCAGCATGCTGTGTCACCCAACTCACCCCTTTTTACATGACCAAACCAAAACAAATATAAATTTAATCGCCAATACACTAACATCTTATTATCATATTCATAATGTTGGGACGAAATTAAATTTATTATTACGAGGATGTTATTATAATTCAGGGTTTTTTGTTTCACCAAAAAATGGATCTTGGAAAACATTTCTTTATTTTATAGCATTTGAGACACTTACGGAAAGACTTGGTCAATATAAAATGTTAAATCATTTTCCGAAAAATAACTTGTAGGATATGAAATCTGGATCCAAATGTATTTTGATGGATCCAGGTCAATATTTAGATCCAAAAAAATTCATATCCTAACACAAAAATATCCGGTCCAAATCTAAGTATACTTTGTCCGGATTCGAGTATACATAGACCGAATCCTAAATTTCAATTTTTATATCTTTTTACAATTATATTTATATAAAATTAATGAAACTACTGACCAATGTGGATCCGGATCCGCGTGGATCCAAAATTTCACTATCCGAGTCTGAAATATTTTTAGACTTGAGTCTTTAGGGTCTATGCGGATCTGGGGCAGACCTGGACCGGAAAATACATGGGTCAGTCCGGAATTTTGTTATCGAGATCCAAATTTTTTTTGATGATCTGTGTATTTCCAATCTTGGGTCTACGCAGATCCTAGCCGAACCCAAACCGTTTTTCCATTCTTATTTCTAACCACTAGAAAATATTTTCCAGTGTCAACACCTTAAAAGGCTTTATGGAAATTATTTTAAGGCTATAACCAAATACCGATAAATACTTTTCTTTTTCATAAATGATTTTCATGAAAATATTTTACTTAAAAAAAAATTATTTTACATTGAAACAAAGAGACAGAAGTGTAATTTGTAATATTATTGTTTTGACTTAGTTATCCTTGGTGCAAGTGATATAGAAGTAATTTATTTCAATTCTAATGTACAGATATTAATATAAAAAGTTTCATTCCAAAAAAACTCTAGATACTTGATAAAATAGAAATATTTTACCTTTAACGATAAGAGATGAGTTATTATATACTCGTAAGTATAGGCATAGCCATAGTGGGATCAGTCGGGGCATGTGTTCCGATTAGGTTTTGGAAAATTTTGAAAGCATGTCCAATTGGATTTCGGAAATTTTCCAAAATATGATTTTAAAATTGATTTTAATTTCTTTCGAGCTTATGAAAGTACCCTAACTAAGTTTTAAAACAATGCTAATTATCCAATTAATTTAAAAATTTTCAACTTATTTTTGATATAAAAGTATAATTATTTCAAAATTTATTTAGTTATTTTGATTTCATAAATATCGATTACACACACTGAATAATAGTATAATAAAATAGCATTTTTTTTTTCATTTTTTCCTTGATGCTCTTTCTTGAAAAAAAAACACTAATATAAATATATTTTAAACATAGATCATTTAAGTTATTTATCTAAAAAAATCTACAAGTAATTAAAGATTTTAAATTTGTCTCTTAATCTTACTGACATCGATTCGCCACCGATATCATTATTTCTCCACCACTCAATGCTTACTATTCAAAGCATGAATTGAAAATAAAACTATTATACATCGTTTTCATTATATGAATTTTTGTTGAGTAATAAATATTATAATTGTTGTGTTATATATAATCATTTGAATTTTTTAAAAATAATTATAATAAATTTTGAATGTGTCATGACTGAATAAAATTCCTGACCATGTCCCTATCCGCCAATTTCAAGATATGGAGAACTCTAAAGAATAAATCATAGTCCCAAATTTGTTTTTTTAAAAAAAAATATTTTATCTTAAAACTTAAATGGAATATGTAAAAGTAAGTTCTTTCAAATAGGATCTAAAGTATTATAACTTATTAAATCGTGGAGTTTATCTTATTTATAACTGACTCAAATTGGCATCATAATTTTTTACGACTACATAAAGGTTATTTATTATATATAGTATCAATATAGAGATATTTTATTGTAGAAGGAATTTGGTTTAAATAATATTCTATTGTCCCATAAAGATATACTTATTTTCTTTTTTTTATTCATCCCAAATTATAGTTTTTTTTTTTTTTTTCTATTTTTAGAGTATAATTGACTTTTTAGTTGTTCAATATATCCCTAATTAATTTTTAATTGAACTTGGAATAATAAGTAAAATTAAGAATATATTAGGAAACATTCAAACATATAATTAAAATTTATTATAATAATTATATTAACTATATTTTTTTATTTGTGTGAAAATGAAAATAAGCCTATCTTTTAGAACGAAAGGAATAATAGGTTATCTAATGCAATATTGATAAAATGATATCAGTAAATGTAACATTCAACATTTATTATTGGATTGTGTAGAACAATGTCTAAAATTTAAGCTAACCCTATTTTACTTGACATCGAGTTCAAATCTTAGGAGAGATGAAATATAAAAAAATAAATTTAGGTTTTATCCCTCCCTTATCTTTAAAAAAAAAAAAAAAAAAAAGTCAAAATTTGTCATATTTTTTAATTTAAAAATTAAAATAGCCCCACCCAAAAATAATTAAAATTATTTTCATTTGATTTTGCTTCTTTTAACCCATGTTGGTATAGAAGAAATTAGCTGGGTTTACATACCCAATACAACATAGAAATTATGCAAAGAACTAAAAGAAAGGGGGAATAAATTATTGGTAATAATGAATATAGTTTTACAGAAAGTGTTTTATAAAAAGCTTTGTTTATGCAGGATTCTTATTGACTGAAGCAGACAGTTTTGATTACTCAACCTTTTTCTTCAAATGAAATATGAGATACAAGTATGACACCTAAACTATTACTGAACTGAGGACCAAGAATTTGCATCAATCCAGTCATATGCTATAGGGCTCAAGAAAGCATCAGGAATGCCGAAGGAACTGACCAGGGCAAGCGCATGTGGTCGAATTTCGCTGCAAAGATTTGTCACTTCTTTCCTAACAGCAGTAGCATTATCTGTCGATAAATACCCATATCGTAGAAATGCAGCATCTTCTTCCAAACATGTTAAAGCATACAATGATCTCAATAGACCTAGGACATTCTGCAGAATAAACAAAAGCATGACAATGGAGACTGTAAATAGAACTCTTTCTACACAAAAAGTTTCATCATAATCATATCACTAGACACATCCTATTCAGTCACACACTATCATACCCTTTATTTACCCCCACTGAATTAGGCAACTTGATATCGGAAATTACCTCTTGATTGTGAAAACATGATACTGCAGATAATCACAGTGAATAGATGCTACTATTTACCTTCAAAGAACCAGTAGATACAGTTGCTTCGGCATCAATAAATGTTTGCAACATTGATCGATCTGAGAAAGCTCTTCCCAAGTCTTCAGCAAGCTGATAACTCTGGAGTGGTAAATGAAAACAACAATTAGAATGAGGGAGGGAAGAGGAAGGAGAAGCAGGAAGGAAGTTTGGTAAAATAAAAGCGTCCTCACCAGCATGAAGGCATACTCCTTACTTTGTCCCTTCGCTTGATGTTGTGACACTTCCATAGCAAAGCGATTCAAGAGATCTCTCTCCCTTAAGCAGAATGCATCCATCTGAACGTGGAAAAATGGTTATCAAGGTTCACAAATTTTCATGAGTTACTTAAAATAGCCATTGGTGAAAATAATTTATGCTTACTTGAAACTGGCTGGTCCTGAGGATCGAACTTGTAAGCTGAGACGGGATGACAGGGCAAGGCTTGTTCATATGTTCTAATCCCAACCCCTGTAAAGGTCTATTTCTCTTCTGAGCTGATACATATTCTGCAAGAAGTGCCTTGCTAACCTGTATTTACACATTTGCCTCATAAATACCAATGCTTCAATCACAGACTTCAAGAGAAGTAAAACAAAGTAGAGATTACTTCCCTATTAAGCATAGAGAAGTCAGAAATTGGTAATCCAAAGCTTAGCAGAATAATTAGAAATCACAATTGAACATTGTTTATAATTATGCTCATAAAGAACCAGAAGGATGATAAAGATTCGACCTATGTAACTTGCATACTATCATCAGTTCTAAAGACACAAACCGCCAATGCCAGGAGTCAAAACTATTGTTGAAACTCAAAGCTCCAGGCATAGTTATTAGCTAAATTGTGCCATTGGAAAACGATTATTTAAGAGTTAGCATTTTCTCTATGTTAGACAAACTAAAAAAACTCGCTGCACTACAAATGTCTGAACATTGTATCAGATTCATAAATGAGAAGGCTATGGACTTAAAGCTACCTGCTGCATCAGAACATTGTTGTCCCCTTCAAAAGTCGAATGCACATCAAATTCACCTTTCAAATGACCAACACGATTTTCAGTCTTCAGACCTTGTCCTCCACAAGCTTCACGACATTCCTAAAAGATACGGTATTTTAGTTTCAGTTAGGAAAATTTTCATGAATTTAAATATCTCCCTTTGTACTTGCAGTTTCTGACCTGGAGTGTTCTCATATCATGCCAGGTAAGAGTAGCCTTGAATGCACTAGAAACAACATGAATGGCTTTGTTCGACTGAGGTGTCCTATTCACATACATCATCTTCAAGTGATTTGCTGCGCAGCTGGCAGCATATCTGCAGAAAAGGGAGGAATGAGAAAAAGGGGTGTAGTAGATTATTAGTTAACCATCAATAGATGGGCCCCCAACAAGTATTTCATTACTGTGAAAAAGTTCACATACCATGTTTAACTAAAGCTATCAGGATATTAATCAGCAGAATGGTCAATATGTATATAAAAATATAGACACTTTCAACTACATAACCTCAACTAAGTTTTGCGAACAGATAACTGCAGGGAAGAACTTTTACATGTTTCAGCACAGTAGCAAATTCAGTACTACACTCATTAAGTTGACAGGTGTTAAACTGTTTATCTGTCAGTGCAATGCTCCAATATTCTTGACCCTATAACTCCACATAATAACAGTATAAACTTGACCCCTTTCTCTCACCAATTACGAGACAAATTACTGGTTGTCTAGGTCATCCAAACCTAAAAAGCAAGATTCAGAATGCAATCAAGAGAGCAATCTAAGAATGAATACAAGCACTCTGTTTTGCATTTGAAGAAAATAAAACAAGGTCAACATACAAAATTTTCCACAGACGGAAACAGCTCATATAAATAATGGAAATGCCATAACTACATTATCTCTGATGAGAGGTGAAAAAGAAGTTTGTATACCAAAGAGTTCTAGCAAACATTTAAATTGCAAATCCAAATGCTTACGTTTTGGCAAGAAGAGGCAATAATCGCCGTTGATGACTTGGGTAATCAAGCAACAAGACTTCAGGCCCATTTGGTGTAATAGAGAAGGCTCGCCTTGACAATGAGTACCTTATAGCTATTGCTAAGCCAATCTGATAAGAGAAGAATAATATAATGTCAATGATGATTTAACTTTAGTTTGAATGCGATCAATGACCACAGAATTATGCACAGATACACAACAAAAGTTTCCAATAACATGAAAACCGGGCTTTAATGTACTACCTTTGATACGTAGACTGAGCAAGCTGCAATAGTTACCCGACCAGATGTTAAAGGGGCCATAAAAGCTGCAAACCTCTGAAACAGAAAAAAAATAAATAAATATAATTGCACTTAGCAGACCATTAGTTCAGAATACACAAAAATCTTGTTTTCATCTAATAAGCTGAGCTAGAAGAAGAACAAAAAGAAAAATATGCAATGCAATAACAAGGTAGTTACCTGATCTGGGTCTTTTATTGAACTCAGGTATTGCCCATCAGGTGAAACATCAGCAACTGAATTCAACAAATTCTCTCTCGGGATTCGGACATTGTCAAACCTGAAAAGGGCATATCAAAAGTTTTGAGTTAGCACTCAAAATTCAGATAACATTATTACAATGTTGCAAGAAGATAAAACAGATTTAACAACAAAAAGTCTTAATATTACCAGATTCGACCATTATCAACCCCATTCAACCCCATTTTATGACCACAATCAGCTATCCGGATATTGGGACAGATATTTCCAGCTTTATCCCTGATCTGGCAAATAAACGCATGAACCCCTTCATTTTTCCCATTAATTTCAAGCTGTGAAAAGACGATTGTATGTGTTGCATGCTGAACAACAGTAGAAAAAAACCGTGTTAGTGGTAGATGCTACAAAAGCAAGAAGCATGAAAATCAAATAAAAGACAAAAATTTATCTTAAATAAACTTCTTACATCAGCTGCCCCACCAATCCAATACTTCTGAGCTGATTCACAGGGAGTGTTGATGATAAATTCTCCAGTCTTTGCATCATATGTGGTGACTGTTTCAATTCCTCGAACCTAAAAACAGTTAAGAAAACAACTTAAGAACATAAAAAGAACCACACCCCCATGGAAAAATAAACAAATAAAAACTAGAACCTTTCACAACATACATTACTTCCATGGCCCAACTCTGTCATTGCAAAGCAACCAAGGACCACATAATTTTCAGTGTCCCTCAGCCACTTCTCGTGGTGGCGCTGTGTACCGAAAAACAGTATGGCTCCTCCCCTGGAATTCCATTAATTCATTAAAATCAACTATAATCTTTGCTTAAAATACAAAATTATTCTTCCTAGTTGCACAGCTAAAAGATAATTTTATTTTTCTAAATAAAATAAATAATTTCAAAATCAAGCAATATTTTTTTATATATTTTTACCACAAAAAGAAGTGGACGCCTATTTTGATCGCGAGCGAGTGGTCAAAGATACCGGAAACCTCAAGCAAGGCTAATTTTCTGAACTCGGCTTCAGTTCCTTGCTCAGTAAGCCATCCTTCAAAAACGCCGCGTTCAAGCAAGAACTCAATCCTCTTCATCGTCATCTCACGCTGCTGCTCCATCGTCTGATTATAATCAGGCGCCACGTAGACCTTCTCTCCTCTCTTTCTCGGATTGAACAGTTTGCTCTGCAGCATGAGATTGAACAGCCAGTCCCGCTCTTGCCAGTTGTGGCCGTCGAGTAGTTTCCGCATTTCTCTGAGGTCAAAATCGTAATTTTCATTCAGTTCCGGCGGGGAGTAGCTTAGACACGCGTTTGTGGTCAGATTTTGAGGCGAGTTTTGTTGTAACAGATGATTACTGAGGATTTTGGTTCTGTGTATTGCGCGATCCATTTTCTTTTTCTTGAAAAATTAAATAAAAAGAGGAGATTTTGGAGCTAACTATTCTCTCAGAGCTCTGGTTTGATTTTATAAGTATAAATGTGGCGATTTGAAGTGACGGGAGCGTTTGGTTTTTTTATGCGCGCGTGGTAGCAGTTACCTTCAGCGCGTGGTTTTGGGAATAATTAACGGTAAAAGGTTGGCGTTAATTAATAGCCGATTATATTAAAATAAACTTTTGCAGGAGAGGCAACCCTAACAGTCAAAAAAGTCCAAATATAAAAAATTAGGCATTGTATTTGTGAATATGAGACAAAAAAATTGCCCAACAAAACTTTGTTTGCTAACTCTTTTGTTTATATTTATAATATTTTTGTTTGTATGAGATCCCTCATTTTTTTAGTATATTTATTTATGTAATAAATATTATTAAGTTTTATGGCTATAATCAAAGGATTTAGTCTGTATTAAAAGATATTTGATGGTCTTTATATTATTAGCATGTAAATATTGACTATCTTTATATTATTAACATGCAAATATTGACTATTTCATATTATTGATATGTAAATATTGACTATTTTATATTATTAGCATATAAATATTTTATATCTTAATTTGGTTCTGCTTTTATTTCCTTTTTTTTTTAAGAATATCATTTATCCTACCCATATTGAATCGAAATTATTCAGGCAAAATCTGTTTGATTTAGATAGAGAATTATATGTTTTAATAAAAGAATGTGCTATGGCTTAAATCCATAATCAATCATATTTTCAAGAGTATTCAATCATTGAATCCAATATTTCCCTATAATTTCATATCATTAATAGTGCGCAAAGATAGTCAGATTGCAATTTCAAGTTATTCAAAAATAATAACGTTGAGTTTCTCAATCATTCGCCTGACTTATACGCTTTAGGCAGAATTTTAAGTGCATATATTGTTCATGATTCATAAATACAACTCATCACTTAGTCTAAACAAATTTTCTCACACAAAAAATCTCGTGAATTTAGTTGCATATTATTAAATTATCAATTTATAAGTAAGTGGATACTATATGAAAATGGAAAGAACAGGTTAGTACAACTTCAAGGAAGAAGCACTTGCGGAATCTTTCACTACTCTTTCACAAGTGTGAGTTGGCTTATTTGAATTTATGGTTACAATAATGACGATAGTTGTAACTAGTGAGACAATTTCACCTACAAATTCGTAAACCCGTAAAAATTCATCTGTAATGGGTAGGATTTGATAAGTATTTAAGCGAATTGGGTGCTGATTTGGTAAATTAAAACAAAACCCGATGTAGGTTTGGTACGGGTTTGATAATTAAGCAAAACCCGTGGGTATCCGCTACCCATTTTTGTTTTATATTTTTTTGAATAAAGAAAATTCACTCAAATAAAAGGACTCACATTATGTAGTTAATTTCATCATTTTTTTGAATTGCTTCTGGTCTTATATTGGTTTGATCTGTAGTTAATCTGTTGTTAATTTTTTTTGTCAACTTTATCATTTTTTTGAATTGCTTTTGGTCTAGTATTCTGTTTAATATTTTCGATTTCATATTAACTTCAAACCAGACTTCACAGATATGTGAATAAATTATAAATGATTTAATATTATGTTTAATTTGATTTTCATATTATAGATGGAGAATATTCTAGCATGGGAAATTTATCTATATGATTTTTTAAAAACCAGCAAAAAAATCGCTAGGTTATGCCAGTGCAGATTTGGTAATGAAAATTAAAACCTGCAGCGAGTATGGTGCGAGTTTGATAATTTATTTACATATGCGGGTGCAGGTGCGGGTTTGATAATGGCAAACTCGCACCAACCCTACCCACCACCATCCTTAATTGTAACAATAGCATTTTTTTTTTTTGAATTATTACAATCTACATATATTAAAATACAATTTCTTTTGGGACCATGGAGGAATCTACGTCCATATCTTTCATAGCCTATGGAGAAGATTAGAGTCTCTACAGGTGAGAGACATGAGTTATCAATGGACTACAACGTTGTAATAATAGCATTGATTGCAAAATATTATTCTATATTATGTTATTAATTTATTAGTAAGTGGGTTCTATATGATATTATATTAGGGGTGGCAATTTGAGTCAGAATTCGTTTATTCGTTCGATTCGATTCGCTTTAAAGTGACTACGGGTTTGAAAAAATGGATTCGTTTAATAAATGGGTCAATTCGAATAAACGAATCGAATACTAATTTAAGCTCATTGATTCGTTTATTCGTTTATGATTCATTTTATTATTTTTATTTACTAGTTCTTGTTAACTTTCAATTAAGATTCGAGAAATTATAGCTAATTATCATAGAAAAAATAATATTTTCGATATTTGGTGAGGTATTTTTAGTAAATATATTAATTACATATTTCATATGTATATATTTATGAAGAATTAATGTAAATCAAGTGTGGTAAATTATTTTATTAAATAATATCATTGACTAAACGAATAAACGAATATTCATATTCGATTAGTTTAATAAACGAATCGAATACGGATTCTGATATTAGGATTCATTTAATAAACGAATCGAATACGAATCCATCACATTTTGATTCGATTCGTTTAGGATTCGATACAAATTCGATTCGTTGATTCGTTTTGCCTGAAGGGGTTTTATTGCGGAAATCCGGTAACGCAGCGGAATAGTGGAAAATCAAAATTTTCCGATTTCAAAACTTTTTCTCGGAAAAATTAAATAAAATTATTTATTTAATTGTCCAATTATCAAATTATGAAATATTACATAAGAAATCAAATTTTTGTGTAATTACCGAATTACCCCTATACTTTGTATTTTGTTCATTTTAGTCCGAAATTGTTCAAAACAATTTTGAATGATTCTAAATCATTACTAATATGAATTTAACATATCCCAAATGTCAAAATACAATTTGCAACAAAAATCCAATTTTTGGCCACCAAGGCCGAGAGCCTCATTAGGGGGAATAAAGTGCATTTTGCACTTCCATGGTTCAAAACACATGAAAATGAAATTCAATCAACATAAAATATGTATCATATACACATCCAAATACACCATATAAATGAAAAGCCCTAAATTTAGAAGTGGTCTCAAAACCTAATTTTTCAATTTCTTCTTGGACAAATTAGACCAAATTTGTTATATCCAATACTTCAATTATGTTTCTTCCATTACAATCAAGCCTCACCACAATGAAACAACTATAGAACAAATCTAGGTCATTTAAGAGCGGGTCAACAACACTAGATTAGCAACAAGTTTCTCAAACTAACAAAAGAATGCTAGTAAACACCTTAGAAGCATTCTATGTTCTTTATACATGCATAACCCTATCATCAAACTTCCATTCAACAAAAACACAAAGAATAAAGAAAAGAATAACATGAGAACATCATAGCATGAAGCCTAGAACACAAGGAACATTTTCCTCTCTAATAGTAAGTTGAGAAAACTTACTAAAATTCCAAGTTTTGCTTGTTTTTCTTTATCTTTCTCTCTAGCTTCTTTTGTTTCTTCAATGGAGTTTTTAACAAAGTGTTTTTGGTTGTTGGAACCCTAAAATAAAAGAAACAATATATATTCTCTTCATTTGGCCCTTGGCCGAAATTATAGTATACAAAATATCAAGATATTTATTTTTTGTTTCAATTAATTTTAACTTTACAACTTGTTAACTTTAATCATCAAACCATTTAATGAATTAAATTTAGTCAACAACTGCAACTCAAGCCATTAATAAAATATCATAACTTTAAAAATATATATACTTTAATTAATTTAATCATTTAATAATTAATTAATTAATTAATTATATACAAATATATTAAATATATGTATAATATTTACATTAAATATTAAATACATATATATAATTATGATATTAGTCAAATATCTCAATTTGACAATTAATTAATGTGTATTTGAATTAATCAAGCATTACATGCAAATACACAAAAATTAAGGAAATGATTATCGGGTCCCTACACATGTATTTTGTGTTTAACCTTTAAACGACTTTATAAATAATCAGTATCATTTATAAATATTTCCATAGTGCTCTACGAGTATGTTTTATTAGTGAGACTCTCTAGATTCGGGCATATCCGTCACGAAATCCAATTCCGTGTCCATAATTTATCCACCTGTAAATTATGACGATCACGGATAAACTCGCTGAATCATACAGGTCGAGGTCATAGCAAATGTATAATTCCTCCGTCACAGGTATCCGAATAAATCCCAGAGATATAGATGTAAACCTCAAATCTCTATAGGGATTATCCAGTCGACTATTCTATTAGCAATCTTAAGAAGAACATTTAGAACTAACTTCTAAATTGTACCACGGGCCCATGATTTTTATATGATTTCTAATCATATGGACTACCTATGCTCCGATACACAGAACTGACGGATCCTATCTCGATACACACAGGACACCCTGGGGATCTATCCACACCCAACTAACAGGCAGAGGTCTGATCTAAATAGACCGGTGACGTGACTGCCATCTAAGTGTGGAAGATGTCTCATGCGCCCACAATGGTATCTCAAGTCGAAGAATCACAAGTGCTACTCAACCCGATAAGATTCTTTTTGACGTTGGTGTACCATACATTAAGAATCTTCGGTGAGTCGTTCAGTGTTTATCCACTATAAACACCTACACGTCTATACTACTCTCCAAGACTTATGGTTCATTGAGAAACCATTGGAATCATATATTCCAGTATACAACATGTACCGGTCTCAACGGGTTTACTTTACTGACCAAGTAGTGCAAACTTTGACCAGGAACTATCTGAGAATGACAACGTCATGATACAACTCAATGTCAGTTGCGACGTTTTTGCAACAGCATCATGATTAGTCATTCTAAGGTCATTACGTCTTTACCATATTAAAAGATACCTTATATTATAGAAACTGCATATATTATTCATAATAATAACGTTTTACAGTAGTATTCATAAAGAGATACAACCGGGAATTGGCGCTCTGAGCACCAACCCCAACAAAAACTCCAACTTGCTCTAGTGCCAATAACGGTTGTATCTAATACCCATCGACTCCACGTGTTTATCAAACAACTTCAAGGTATGGCCTTCGTCAGCGGGTCTGCTACATTATCTTCACTCGATACCTTACACACGACAATATCCCCTCGCGACACAATCTCTCAAATTATGTGGTACTTGTGTTCCATATGCTTCGACTTCTGATGCGCCCTCGGTTCCTTTGCTTGCACAATGGCTCCAGTATTATCACAGTATAACGGAATCGCATTCTCGATACTTGGGACAACTCCCAATTCTGTGAAAAAGTTCTTTATCCACACGGCCTCTTTTGCAGCTTCAGAAGCTGTAATATATTCCGCCTCAGTGGTGGAATCTATTGTTGATCCCTGTTTGGAACTCTTCCAACAAACTGCACCTCCGTTATGGGTAAATACGAATCCAGATATAGACTTTCTATCATCGGGATCCGATTGGAAATCAGAATCCGTATACCCGTTAACTTGCAGTTCGTTTCCTCCATAAATTATTAACTTATCCTTAGTACCTTTAAGATACTTGAGGATATGTTTAATGGCCATCCAATGGTCATTACCTGGATTGGACTGATATCTGCTAGTTACGCTAACAGCAAAACTGATATCAGGTCTTGTACATAACATGACATACATTATGTTACCCAAACGCGAAGCATAATAATGGTTAGACATTCTAACCTTTTCATCTTCTGTTTTTCGACTCATCTTCTTTGAGAGATGAATCCCATGTCTGAACGGTATGTTTGATGTCTTAAAGTTACCAAAATTATACCGTTCCAAGATCTTATCTATGTACGTTGATTGGATAACCCAATCAGCCTCATTTGTCTATCTCTATAGAGTTTTATCCCTAAAACATAGGAAGCTTCTCACAGGTCGTTCATGGAGAAATTCTTACAGAGGTACGCTTTGACGCTTTGTAACATACCTAAATCATTCCCAATTATTAGGATGTCATCAACATATAGGACTAAAAATATGACCATGCTCCCACTGGCCTTCTGATATACACAGGATTCTTCGGAATTCTTGAGAAAACCAGACGATCTAATAATCTCGTCGAATCGAAGTTTCCAACTTCGTGAAGCTTGTTTAAGTCTATAAATGGACTTCTTAAGCTTACATACCATACCCGATTTTTCGTTGGACGCAAAACCTTCCAGCTGTTCCATATAGATTTCTTCATCAAGAAATCCATTTAGAAAAATCGTTTTGACATCCATTTGCCAAATCTCGTAGTCATGATACGCGGCTATAGAAAGAAAAATCCGAATAGACTTGAGCATTGCTACTGGTGAAAAAGTTTCATCGTAGTTGACTCCAGGTCGCTGCGTGTAACCTTTTGCTACCAGTCGGGCCTTGTAAGTTTCAACCTTACCGTCAGGCCCGCGCCCATTTACAACCGATAGGAACAATTCCTTCAGGAATCTGAACCAAGTCCCAAACTTGATTCTCATACATTGAGTCTATCTCGGATTTCATGGCACTTTGCCATTTCACGGAGTCGATGTCCAACATCGATTCTCTATAGGTGAAAGGATCAGTCTCTTCAACTAAGAGAACATCTAGACTTTTTTCTTGTATCGAATACAAGCGTTCATGAGGTCTAGATACCCTTTCTGACCTACGAAGTGTGTGTGTTGAAGGTCATTCATCTACTTGAACTTCAGGTTCCTCCGTTGGTTCGTTGTTTTCAGGTTGGACTTCATCAAGTTCAACATGTCTATGATTACCACCTTCTGAAAAAAATTCTACTTCTAGAAATTTTACGAAGCGAGCTACGAACACATTTCGATGTTCGGTATCATAGAACAGATATCCCCTCGTATTCGAAGGATATCCGACAAACCTAAACTTTTGCCCTCGTGGCGAAAGCTTATCTTGCTGAGTCACCATGACATAGGAAGGACAACCCCAAACCTTAATGTAACTAAGATTTGGTATCCTACCGAACCATATCTCATACGGAGTCGTAGGAACAACTTTTGAAGGAATCTTATTCAAAAGATGTGCAGCTGTTAAAAGAGAGTAGCCCCATAAATAATAGGACAAATCCGTGAAACTTAACATCGATCGGACCATATCCAATAAAGTCTGATTTCTTCTCTCAGACACTCCATTGTGCTGTGGAGTACCTGGAGGAGTATATTGAGTGAGAATCATATTCTTCTTCATAGAATCCATGAACTCATTGCTCATATATTCGCCGCCTCGATCGGATCGAAGACATTTAATATATTGACTAGTTTGTTTTTCTACTTCATTTCGGAACTCTTTGAACTTTTCAAAAGTTTCTGATTTATGTCGCATCAAATACACATAACCATACTGTGACAAATCATCGGTAAAGGTAACAAAGTACGAATAACCACTGTGAGCAGTTTGACTTAGTGGACCACATACATCAGAATGTACGAGTTCCATTAAGTTAGTGGCTCGGTGTCCAACACCAGAAAATGGAGCTTTGGTCATCTTACCCTGAATACAGGATTCACAAGTTGGATAGGATTCAATGGTAAGATCTGGTATCAAACTATTCCTAACCAATTGGGTAAGCCGTTTAACGCCTATGTGACCAAGTCGCATATGCCAAAGTTCAGTATTATTAATTACAGGTAAACTACGTTTATTAACTCTAGTATTTAAAATATCTTTTGAAGTTTGCAATGTATAATGACCATGCTGGTTTGGACAACAAAGGATCTGCATATTACTTTTATCATATAAATACAAAGAACGGTTCTTAATATTAATACGAAAGCCTTATGTATCTAATACAAAAAATGATATAATATTAGCTACACATCCTGGTACAAAATGACAGTCATTTAACAAAAGTGTCTCATTCGGCAATGAGATCTCGCATACTCCCACTGCAACTGCATCCAGAGAGTCTCCACTCCCGAATCGCAACTGCATCTCTCCAGGCTTCAGTCTTCTACTTTCCTTCATCACCTGTAACGAATTGCAAATGTGAATGAGATAAGCAGAATCTAAAATCCAGCTGGATGTAACGGCTTCACAAGCCAAAGATAAATCAATAACTGGAAAAATAAATGTATCTGATATAGATGCTCTCTCCCTCCTTAGCTGGGCAATATAGTCAGGACAGTTCCTTTTCCAATGCCCGACTTTGTTGCAGTGATGGCATTTTTCTTCAGAAGCCCTTTTGGGCTTTGCTATCTTTGCCTGTGGTTAAGGACCGAAACCCTTCTTCTTCTTCCCTTTCTTCTTATTTCCCTTTGACCAAGTCTGAGAAGAAGCAGAATGAGAAGTAGGTCTCGGAGGGCGAGTCAGTACTCCCTTCTTGAGGTCCTCTTCCGCCGTGAGAAACATCCTATGCAGCTCTTGGTAGGTACATATAATCCCGTTCATGTTGAAATACATCACGAACTGGCGATAAGAAGCTGGGAGCGAACCAAGAATGACACTCCTACCGAGAATGTCCTTCAAAATGAGATTATGTTGCCTTAGTTGATCGATCAAATCAATCATCTGAAGAACATGTGGGATAACAACTTGCCCCTCATCCAACTGCGCATGGAACAATTCCATTGCGACCTTATGAACAACAACTTGTTCTTGGTTCTCAAACGATTGTCTTAATCGAGTCATCATACTATAAACATCTGACATGCCATAATATTGTTTCTTGAGTCCCGGTGAAAGCGAACTTAAGATGTATGATTTAACTTTTAAATCATCATCTTTCCAAGCTTGGAAGACTTCGAGTTCTTCCGGTGTAGCGTCCTCTGCCACAGCAAGGGGCAGTGGACCCTCAAGAACATAGCTCAACTTCTCGGAATCGGGGACAATCCTCAAATCCATATCCCAATCGGCGAAGTTATCAGCGCCTTTAAGTTTGTTCGCATCAAGCATACGCGCAAACTGATTAGTGGATGGTGCCGCCATCGCAAATCTATCATATAGATCACGAAAAACGGTTAGCAGAAAAAATTAAGCAGTTTCATATAATATCATAAGCATAAACTAGATCATTGATTTTTAATCTAAAAATGCCTCTCCCACTAAATCATGCAATAATGTAATCCCCAAACAGAATACAAAGATTTAATAATTAAATTAAATACAAATAGTGAAAAGTGGATCTCGTGAATATATTTCAGCTCACAGCAGAGGCACGGTCTCGCCTACGTATATTCATTAGGTAGACAACTCATTTGTCAATCACTCACTAGTGACTCCTGGGTTTCCGGTCCTGGTCGTTTCTCGTTGTCGCTGCTAAGGTAGGCCCACAAGGAGACGTACCAATGTTAAACTCGTCAATGATAAACTCAAGTTACTTGTGTAACCCTGACAGCTAGGGCACGTTCAGGATTCCGCTTTCGCTTGAATTTATCTAGTATCTAATATACATCCGGTATAAATAAATCTCTATCGGCTACACCCTCACAGCAGAGGCACGATCACGGATGTAGTCATGGAGAAATATTTATAAACTGTATTGACAAGACGGACCACATAACATGCATCAAATACATAATTACATTTAAACCTTATTAATTAGGGATTTTCCGCTAAGTGTCATACACCCTAAATCTAATCAAATTAGATTAAAATATGCATGTATAAAGTTAAGAAAACATGATTAAACATTGAATTAAAGGGCTAATCATATTAGGGGGCCTAGAATCAGACTCGTTCTGATACCATTTTGAATGGGTTTTATTGCGGAAATCCGGTAACGCAACGGAATAGTGGAAAATCAAAATTTTCCGATTTCAAAACGTTTTCTCGGAAAAATTAAATAAAATTATTTATTTAATTGTCCAATTATCAAATTATGAAATATTACACAAGAAATCAATTTTTTTGTGTAATTACCGAATTACCCCTATACTTTGTATTTTGTTCATTTTAGTCCGAAATTGTTCAAAACAATTTTGAATGATTCTAAATCATTACTAATATGAATTTAACATATCCTAAATGTCAAAATACAATTTGCAACAAAAATCCAATTTTTGGCCACCAAGGCCGAGAGCCTCATTAGGGGGAATAAAGTGCATTTTGCACTTCCATGGTTCAAAACACATGAAAATGAAATCCAATCAACATAAGATTTAATATGTATCATATACACATCCAAATACATCATATAAATGAAAAGTCTTAAATTTGGAAGTGGTCTCAAAACCTAATTTTTCAATTTCTTCAAATTGGACAAATTAGACCAAATTTGTTAAATCCAATACTTCAATTATGTTTCTTCCATTACAATCAAGCCTCACCACAATGAAACAACTATAGAACAAATTTAGGTCATTTAAGAGTGGGTCAACAACTCTAGATTAGCAACAAGTTTCTCAAACTAACAAAAGAATGCTAGTAAACACCTTAGAAACATTCTATGTTCTTTATACATGCATAACCCTATCATCAAACTTTCATTCAACAAAAACAAAAAAAATAAAGAAAATAATAACATGAGAACATCATAGCATGAAGCCTAGAACATAAGGAACATTTTCCTCTCTAATAGTAAGTTGAGAAAACTTACTAAAATTCCAAGTTTTGCTTGTTTTTCTTTATCTTTCTCTCTAGCTTCTTTTGTTTCTTCAATGGAGTTTTTGACAAAGTGTTTTTGGTTGTTGGAACCCTAAAATAAAAGAAACAATATATACTCTCTTCATTTGGCCCTTGGCCGAAATTATAGTATACAAAATATCAAGATATTTGTTTTTTGTTTCAACTAATTTTAATTTTACAACTTGTTAACTTTAATCATCAAACCATTTAATGAATTAAAGTTAGTCAAAAATTGCAACTCAAGCCATTAATAAAATATCATAACTTTAAAAATATTTATACTTTAATTAATTTAATCATTTAATAATTAAATAAATAATTAATTAATTAAATACAAATATATTAAATATATGTATAATATTTACATTAAATATTAAATACATATATATAATTATGATATTAGTCAAATATCTCAATTTGACAATTAATTAATGTGTATTTGAATTAATCAAGCATTAATTGCAAATACACAAAAATTAAGGAAATGACTATCGGGTCCCTACACATGTATTTTGCTTTTAACATTTAAACGACTTTATAAATAATCAGTATCATTTATAAATGTTGCCCTAGTGCTCTACGAGTATGTTTCATTAGTGAGACTCTCTAGATTCAGGCATATCCGTCACGAAATCAAATTTCGTGTCCATAATTTATCCACCCATAAATTATGACGATCACGGATAAACTCGCTTAATCATACAGGTCGAGGTCATGGCAAATGTATAATTCCTCCGTCACAGGTATCCGAATAAATCTCAGAGATATAGATGTAAACGTCAAATCTCTATAGGGATTATCCAGTCGACTATTGTCTTAGCAATCTTAAAAAGAACATTTAGAACTAACTTCTAAATTGTACCACGGGCCCATGATTTTTATATGATTGCTAATCATATGGACTACCTATACTCCGATACACAGAACTAACGGATCCTATCTCGATACACACAGGACACCCTGGGGATCTATCCACACCCAACGAACAGGCGGAGGTCTGATCTAAATAGATCGGTGACGTGACTGCCATCTAAGTTTGGAAGATGTCTCATGCGCCCACAATGGTATCTCAAGTCGAAGAATCACAAGTGCTACTCAACCCGATAAGATTCTTATTGACGTTGGTGTACCATCCATTAAGAATCTTCGGTGAGTCGTTCATTGTTTATCCGCTATAAACACCTACACGTCTATACTAGTCTCCAAGACTTATGGTTCATTGAGAAACCATTGAAATCATATATTTCAGTATACGACATGTACCAGTCTCAACGGGTTTACTTTACTGACCAAGTAGTGCAAACCTTGACCAGGAACTGTCTGAGAATGACAACGTCATGATACAACTCAATGTCAGTTGCGACGCTTTTGCAACAGCATCATGACTAGTCATTCTAAGGTCATTACATCTTTACCATATTAAAAGATACATTATATTATAGAAACTGCATATATTATTCATAATAATAACGTTTTACAGTAGTATTCATAAAGAAATACAACCGGGAATTGGCGCTCTGAGCACCAACCCCAACATTGCCACCCCTATATTATATGGATGGAGATAATCAAATCCGGACCTTCTCGATCTGGACTTTATCCGGACTCAATTAAAAGATAAAAAAATACGCATTTCAATGCATTGAAAATTATATATTTTTTTAACTATAGCATCTCATAATACGTATTTTTTGTCTTTTAGTTTGGTACTGACTAAGTTAAAAAACAAAAAACACGTATTTCCAGATAGTAAAAATAAGGCAAAAATACAAAAGTGACCCTCTAATTATCATGTTTTTTCATTTAAGTCCGTTAATTTTCAGTTTTGTCAATTCAGTCCTCTAACTTTCAATTTTTGTCAATTAAAGGCTCCGTTATAAATTCATCACTGTTGTCGTTATCAATAACGGCAACAGCAAAGTAAACGTACTTTGCATGTTATTTAATTAATACCCTCAATTAGAAAAGATAGGAAGACAGAGTAAGTTAAAGCAAAGTAAACGTACTCTGCTTGCATCTTCGAGCTATTTTTTTTGTCAAAAACACATATATATCCCAAGTTCAATATGACATTTTGTCAAAATATTATAAAAATTATAACTAATGCTAGTAACAAAGATATGTATTTTTATAAGAGATTAAGATAATCAAATGTTTTACCTACTATATTTAAACTCGAATCGAATGATTCGATTGTGTTATTCTCCATCGAATCAAAAGATGGAGAAAATCTACCATACAACGCGGTATCACATTTGATGTCATTTAATAAAATCTACCTCCGTTGTATGGTAGATTTTCTCCATCTTTTGAGTGGCATGATGACATTCTCGGATGATGTGGCATTACATTTGATGACAACTAATATTTTTGATTATGTGCAATCACATGTATTGTAATGTCTAACCATTAAGTTTTTGCTAAATAAGTTGCGTATAATTATTTTCCACACTTGTCTCTAGGGTCCACTGATCAACTGCAGTGTAAAATGTATCGTCTCGTGTTTTTTTTTTTGAAGGATTGGAAATAACACAATCGAATCATTCGATTCGAGTCTAAATATAGTAGGTAAAACATTTGATTATCTTAATCTCTTATAATAAATACATATCTCCGTTACTAGTACTAGTTATAATTTTTATATTTTTTTGACAATAAGTCATATTGAACTTGAAATATGTGTTTTTGACAAAAAATAGCTCGAAGATGCAAGCAAAGTACGTTTACTTTGCTTTAGCTTCCTCTGTCTGCCTATATTTTCTAAATGAGGGTATTAATTAAATAACATGCAAAGTATGTTTACTGTGCATTTGCCGTTATTTGTAACGGCAACAGTGATGAATTTATAACGTAGCCTTGAATTGACAAAAATTGAAAGTTATAGGACTGAATTGACAAAACTGAAAGTTAACGGACTTAAATGAAAAAACATGAAAGTTAGAGGGTCACTTTTGCATTTTTGCCTAAAAATAAATAATTTTCAATTCAAAAGAATGAATGGAAATTTAGAAATTAGGAGAGGAGAAATAATTATTTAAGTAATTTTAGGAAAAATAATAATTTATTAATTAAAAATATAAAAATAAATTAGTGGGTTCAAATACGCTCATTTATATTATAATCAATGAAAAATTAACGAGACCACATTATAATTTATCAGAATGAGTTGAGTTTTTCAACTTTTAATTTTGTCTCAATTATGGTTGGATTAACTACTAATGAATTAACTACTAATGCATATGGATAGAAAAAATATGGAAATGTAGAAGATGATGAACTTAAATCAAGTCGAGTATTTCTTCTGTCATTAATAACTTATTAGTCCCGCCTCGGTGCACTACAAATTTTTTGTAACTAACGTTCTCTCATGATTCTTGGATGCTTCTTGTAGA
Source organism: Zanthoxylum bungeanum (assembly GCA_019454045.1). Taxonomy (NCBI): domain Eukaryota; kingdom Viridiplantae; phylum Streptophyta; class Magnoliopsida; order Sapindales; family Rutaceae; genus Zanthoxylum; species Zanthoxylum bungeanum. The sequence continues at coordinate 24,409 of SKCR01034741.1, forward strand.
AAGGACACTCATTTTTTCAAGAATTCGAACTATGAATAATGGTGGAAACTCTATCTTTTATGTAGACCTTAGACTCTCTAACAATGAATGAGACTTTGAAATGAATTTTTAGGATGATTAAAAATGAACCCAATGAAGTCTATTTATAGACATAGAGGATTGCCTTTGTAAATGTAACATTTAGTTTAAGGTTGCAATCATTTAAAAGATTAGGACCCTTTAACATACCAAGGATTATATCTATTCATTTTAAGAATACCTTCAATTTGTGTCTTTCCCAAATGAAACATATAAAGAGACATGTCTTCTAATGAGACACCTTATAAATATATATATATATATGTTGACTTTGAAAATTTCCAACACAAATAATATTTGCAAGTAGCTATTATCTTTGTAAAATTGATGTTTCAACGATACTTTTGCACAATGAAATGATAAAATGAATTATTATTTAATATATAAATAAAGTGGCATTATCATTTAATTCAGTTAATATAAATTTTGAGAAAATATGATTGGGATTGATAATTATTATTTTACACTGACATTTAAAAAATTAGGCAGATAGAGTGAGTAATTTACCGAAGAGTAGTTCTAAAATGTTCATCTAATTCCAGTCTTCAAATGTCTATTTGATTATTTATATGGAAAATTGAAGAGTGAAAAAAATAAAGTGATTTCTAAAAGACTCTTTAAATAAAAATAAGGTTATATTATTTTAATCAAATTGAAGAGTCCGCTTTAGTCATATAATTTTAATAGATAAATAATTATAAATAATAATGATAATGCGATATAAAAAAGTATTTAATATTCATATAAGAGGGATGATATAAATAAATTTATATTATTTTAATCAAATTGAATGACTCACTTTAATTATATTATCTTAATATATAACTCCAACAACCACCAATAGTACTACTACTAAAAAGTAAAGAGAAATAAAATATTATATAATAATATTTGAAGAGAAATAAGTTACTCTTCAATATTGAAGAGTGAGAAGTAAATTCTAATTTGAAGAATCTCAATTGATATTTTTTTTTAATTAATTTTGATAATGTGACTCTTTTATTTAACAACTAAATAATATTTAAAGAGTTTTTTAGAATTGGTCTAAACATGGGCACATATGGAAGTTTCGGTTTGGATTATGTAAGAATTGCCACATATACTATCTATAAATTTCTAAATTTTATTATTAAAATTAAATATCTATCAATATATAACATAATTCATAAAATAAATTAAATATTATTGATTTATAAATCGTTAGCTTTAAAATAAATACATTGTCAAATATTTTTTCAATCAAAATGGATAAAAATAATCATTATATTTATAAGAGGATAATTTCATAACAACCTTATTCAAACACTTGTATATCATTTATCTGGACTCTAAATTATATTTTATAAAACTTTTATTTAACATTCATACCTACAACTTTATCATAAACTTATCTCAAATTATAACTTTTATAGGGTCGCGAATAACTCCAAATTCGCTGCATTTTACATACTAAACAACTTGAAAATGTGGCCGTATTAAAAAAAAAATGTAACTATGCTTATTAAAATATGACTACTTGTTGGAAAAATGCTTATTTATAAGCATTTTGAGGCTCAATTTTAAGCATGGTCCACTTCGTGTTAGTGGTTGTTATTGAATGATTCGGATACTCCTCCGTGAGTACTTCGAAATGGTATATTCATATGCTTAAAATGGTGCTTGGGTGAATGAGAAATTGTTGCTCAAGTTCACAATTTTCAAGCCTTTTGTAATTCCATAACAGCTAATTTAATTAGCTTGGTGGTTACAAAGTTTAATCTCCATAAGTGCTAATTTAATTAGCTTGGTGGTTACATAGTTTAATTTCCATTAGTGCTAATTTAATTAGCTTAGTGGTTACAACAATGTGTAATATCTCCCATTATGAAATTTATTGGCAAGTTAATTTCTATTAATTGAGATGTGTTTTTCTTTTCCTATATAAACAACATCAGATCTTGTTTTCAGAAAAAAAAAATAGAAAATAGAGAAAGACATAGCACATACACGAAAGATCTTTTTCTTTGTTTTTGGAAGGGTTCAAGCACTTTTGTGGTTCGTTGGGAACGGGATTTGGTGGTGCCCATACTCGTTCGGGTTTTCCGTTGTATCCTGGGAAACAAACGTCCCAAGTTCTACTGCACCTACGGTAGGGGGCGAATTTGTTTTAAGGATATTGTTGTAATCAACAAGCCTCGAGAAAGTGAAGAAGGATCATCAATTTCAGGGTCTAACTTACAGCCTCTACCTCTACTGATCAGCCTCTACCTCAGCACAACAGCCTCTACCTCTGCTGTCAGCCTCTGCCTTCAGCCTCTGCCTCTGCCATCAGCCTCTGCTGTCAGCCTCCTGCCTTCAGCCTCAGCCTCTGCCATCAGCCTCTGCTGGCCTCTGCCCTCCTCTGCTGTCAGCCTCTGCTGTCAGCCTCTGCATCAGCCTCTGCTGTCAGCCTCTACCGTCAGCCTCTGCCATCAGCCTCTGCTGTCAGCCTCTGCCATCAGCCTCTGCTGTCAGCCTCTGCCATCAGCCTCTGCTGTCAGCCTCTACCCTTCAGCCTCTGCCTCCGCTCTCAGGGTCTGCCTCTGCCCTTCAGCCTCTGCCTCCGCTCTCAGGGTCTGCCTCTGCCCTCAGCCTCCGCTCTCAGCCTCTACCCTCAGGGTCTTCTCTCAGGGTCCGCCGTTAGGGTCTGTTTGAGGATAATAATTATAATTGTAATTTTGTCATATTCGGATTTCCCAATTACCGTGTAATAATTGTAATAATTGTTGTATACAGTCTTAAAACAAATCGACTCTGTGGATATGAAAATCAGTCCAAACACAGTAGATCCGAATATGGCAGCCTCTTCGGCTGGCCAGAATGTTGTGGCAGCCCCCGTGGCTGACCAAAGTGCAGTGGCAGCCCCTTCGGTTGGCCAACTTGCATCAGCCTCTGGGCTTAATATGGCAGCCGTTGTGGCTGGCCAAGGTATTTCTGCCTCAATGGCTAGACAACCTGTTGGACATGTGAGCCATGTCAATCCTGCTGCAGAAAAACCTGAAAAATTCAGTGGTCAGAATTTCAAAAGGTGGCAACAGAAAATGTTCTTCTACCTGACCACGTTGAACCTTGCGAGGTTTCTAAAGGAAGATGCTCATGTACCCAAAGAGGGTGAGATTGATATCCAAGTCATCAGTGCCATTGAAGCTTGGAAACATTCTGAATTCCTATGTCGGAATTATGTGCTGAATGGGCTAAGTGATTCCTTGTACAGTGTGTACGCTGGAATGAAAACAGCTAAAGGGCTTTGGGAATCTTTAGATCAAAAATATAAAACTGAGGATGCCGGTACTAAGAAATTTGTCGTAGGCCGTTTCCTAGAGTTTAAAATGATTGATTCCAAAACTGTGATAAGCCAAGTACAAGAACTGCAGATTATTCTAGCAGAAATTCATGCTGATGGGATGAGTTTAAGTGAAACCTTCCAAGTAGCCTCGATAATTGAGAAACTACCACCTGGTTGGAAAGATTTCAAGAATTATTTAAAGCATAAGCGAAAAGAAATGAGCATTGAAGACTTGATTCTTAAGCTAAGAATTGAGGAAGATAACCGAGTTTATGAAAAGAGAGGAATGACTCATGAGGCCAAAGCAAATGTTGTCGAACATGGCCATAAGAACAAGAACCTCAAGAACAAAGGGTCAAAGATGGGCCCTAAAGGAGGAGTTTCCAAGAAATCAAAATTTCAAGGAAAATGCTTCAACTGTGACAAAATGGGTCACAAGTCTTCTGAATGCAGACTGCCGAAAAAGAAAAAGAAACAAGAAGCTAATGTGCTAGAAAACATGACTCAAGATGTTTCAGACATTAACCTTTCTGCTGTGGTTTCTGAGGTGAATCTGGTGGGTTCTAACCCAAGAGAGTGGTGGATTGATACTGGTGCCACTCGACATGTATGCTCAGACAAGAGCATGTTTTCTTCATTTGAGCCTGCTGAAAATGGGGAAAAGATATACATGGGAAATTCAGCAACATCTGAGATAGAAGGTCAAGGAAAGGTGATTCTGAAGATGACCTCTGGGAAAGAGTTGACTCTGAACAATGTTCTGTATGTACCTGAAATACGGAAGAATCTTGTGTCTGGATCGCTTCTGAACAAGCATGGATTCCGGATGGTGTTCGAGTCTGATAAAGTAGTTTTGACTAAAAATGGGATGTATGTGGGAAAAGGGTATGTAACTGATGGGCTTTTTAAGCTCAATGTAATGGTTGTTAAACCCAAAAATATCAATAAAGCTAGTTCTTCTGCTTATATTGTTGAGTATTCTAATCTTTGGCATGGTAGATTAGGACATGTTAATTTTAATTCATTGCGAAAGTTAATTAACATGAATCATATTCCCAATTTTAAAATTGATAACAAACATAAGTGTGATACTTGTGTTGAGGCAAAACTAACAAGATCATCTTTTCATAGTATTGAAAGAAACTCTGAACCACTTGATCTAATTCATACCGTGTATGTGATTTTAATTCAATACAATCGAGAGGCGGTAATAAATATTTTATTACCTTTATTGATGATTGCACAAAATTTTGCTATGTGTATTTAATGAAAAGCAAGGACGAAGCTATAGAGAAATTTGTTCTCTATAAGAATGAAGTTGAGAACCAACTGAATAAAAGAATTAAGGAGTTAAGAAGTGATCGTGGTGGTGAGTATGTTTTCCCTTTTGAATCACTTTGTGAACAAAATGGAATCATACATCAAACCACAGCTCCTTATTCGCCTCAATCCAATGGGATTGCGGAACGTAAGAATCGTACCTTGAAAGAGATGATGAACGCTATGTTAATCAGCTCTGGCTTACCTCAGACTATGTGGGGAGAAGCTGTCTTATCAGCTAATTACCTTTTAAATAAGGTACCACGGAAAGAAGCAGGGAAAACTCCTTATGAAATGTGGAAAGGAAGAGTACCTTCCTATAAATTCCTTCGAGTGTGGGGTGTCTTGCCAAGGTAATCATTCCTCCACCTAAAAAGGTGAAGATAGGACCAAAAACTGTTGATTGCATTTTCATAGGATATGCTCATAACAGTAATGCTTATCGATTTCTTGTGCATGAGTCTAATGTACCAGATATTCACAAGAATACGATAATGGAATCGAGGAATGCATCCTTTTTCGAATACGTTTTTCCTTGTAAAACTAATTCGAATTCAGATGTGCACAAACGGGCACATGAGACTATCATTGAAGATAGTCAGGACCGAGAACAATTAATGTTCCAGAGGATCAACAAGTTGTTGAACCTGAACTAAGACGTAGCAAAAGAGCTAGAACGGAAAAATCATTTGGTCCAGATTTTCTGACATTTTTGCTAGAGAATGATCCTCAAAGCTATAACGAAGCTGTAAGGTCAGCTGATGGTGCCTTGTGGAAAGATGCCATCAATAGTGAAATTGAATCCATCTTACAAAATCACACCTGGGAGTTAGTGAATCTTCCTCCAGGATGTAAACCTTTAGGGTCCAAGTGGATTTTCAAAAGGAAAATAAAGGCAGATGGATCAATTGATAAGTACAAAGCAAGACTTGTAATTAAAGGTTATAGACAACGTGAAGGTCTTGATTACTTTGATACTTATTCTCCTGTAACGAGAATAAATTCCATAAGGATGATACTAGCGATTGCAGCTTTGCGCAATCTTGAGGTACATCAGATGGATGTGAAAACAGCCTTTCTGAATGGAGATTTAGATGAAGAAATTTACATGGAACAACCTGAAGGTTTTATAGCTCCAGGACAAGAAAAGAAAGTATGTAAGTTAGTTAAATCCTTGTATGGATTGAAACAAGCCCCGAAACAGTGGCATAAAAAGTTTGATGACACCATGTTGGCAAATGGTTTCAAAATCAATGAATGTGATAAATGCATTTATGTCAGAGAGACAGAAGTTGGCTATGTCATTTTATGTCTCTACGTTGATGACATACTGATTGTCGGGAGTAATGTCAAAATGGTGAAATCTACCAAGAATATGCTGAAATCCAAGTTTGACATGAAAGACATGGGTCTTGCAGATGTCATTCTGGGAATAAAGATCTCGAGAAGTCCAGATGGACTTATTCTTGATCAGTCGCACTATGTGGACAAGGTTCTTGGTAAATTCAACAATAATGATTCTGCTGTGGCTAGAACTCCTTTAGATGTGAGTCTACATCTATCGAAGAATAGGGGAGAAGGTATATCTCAAGTAGAATACTCTAGAGTGATCGGGAGTTTGATGTATCTATCGAGTTGTACAAGGCCTGATATAGCCTGTACAGTAAACAAGCTCAGCAGATATACGAGTAATCCAGGGGTTGATCACTGGAAAGCAATAGTGAGAGTACTTAGGTACTTACGTTTTACTCGTAATTATGGGTTGCACTATCATAATATCCAGCTGTAATCGAAGGATACAGTGATGCTAATTGGATATCTGACATGAAAGACTCAAAGTCTACTAGTGGTTATGTGTTTACACTAGCAGGTGCAGCTATATCATGGAAATCCTCCAAACAGACTGTGATAGCCAGATCTACAATGGAATCAGAATTCATTGCATTAGACAAGTGTGCTGAAGAAGCAGAATGGCTTCGAAATTTTCTAGAGGATATTCCAAGTTGGCCTAAGCCAGTGCCAGCAATTTGCATTCATTGTGATAGTCAATCTGCAATTGGAAGGGCACATAACAATATGTATAATGGTAAGTCTAGACATATTCGTCGTAGACACAATACCGTTAGACAATTACTCTCTATTGGAGTTATTTCGATTGACTATGTAAAGTCAAAGGATAACATTGCGGATCCGCTAACCAAAGGGTTAAATAGAGAGTTAGTTGTGAAATCATCGAGGGGAATGGGACTGAAGCCCATTAGATAAATGTTTATTACGAAGGAAAACCCAACCTTGTTGACTGGAGATCCCAAGAACTAGGTTCAATGGGACAACCTACTCGTAAAAGACATAATTGGATCACTGTGGGGGTTACCCTCTAGTCCATTCCTATGATGAAATGAAACAGTGATGCTCGTATGGATAGAGGTTAAGCAAAAGCTTTTAATGATTCTTATGCGTCGGGAATCCGAGCAGAGTATTACGAGATACTCTTAAATAAGAAATCACCTATGTGAGAGAGAAGTGGGGCCGCTTCAAAGGGAATTGTACGGGGCACAATTCTTAGAAACTCTTGCAGAACCAGGTAGATGTTCATGGCCAAAATGAACATAATAATGAGAACTCAGATGTGTAGGTAAAATATCTGTGTGATATATTTCTCCATTTACATGAATGGCAGTACAGTTCAATGACATCGCGTCAACTGTCAGCCAGTAATGAGATATATTTTCACAAGGGAAGGTTCAAAGGCTGTGGCCTACCTATCCTATGCAGGTGTTGAACCGTTGAACTCTTCTAGGTCAAAATAAAATGTTTTATAAAAATAATTTTATTCGACGTTTTTCGCCAATTTCATTCATGTGGGGGATTGTTGGAAAAATGCTTATTTATAAGCATTTTGAGGCTCAATTTTAAGCATGGTCCACTTCGTGTTAGTGGTTGTTATTGAATGATTCGGATACTCCTCCGTGAGTACTTCGAAATGGTATATTCATATGCTTAAAATGGTGCTTGGGTGAATGAGAAATTGTTACTCAAAGTTCACAATTTTCAAGCCTTTTGTAATTCCATAACAGCTAATTTAATTAGCTTGGTGGTTACAAAGTTTAATCTCCATAAGTGCTAATTTAATTAGCTTGGTGGTTACATAGTTTAATTTCCATTAGTGCTAATTTAATTAGCTTAGTGGTTACAACAATGTGTAACATCTCCCATTATGAAATTTAATTGGCAAGTTAATTTCTATTAATTGAGATGTGTTTTTCTTTTCCTATATAAACAACATCAGATCTTGTTTTCAGAAAAAAAAAATAGAAAATAGAGAAAGACATAGCACATACACGAAAGATCTTTTTCTTTTTGTTTTTGGAAGGGTTCAAGCACTTTTGTGGTTCGTTGGGAACGGGATTTGGTGGTGCCCATACTGTTCGGGTTTTCCGTTGTATCCTGGGAAACAAACGTCCCAAGTTCTACTGCACCTACGGTAGGGGGCGAATTTGTTTTAAGGATATTGTTGTAATCAACAAGCCTCGGGAAAGTGAAGAAGGATCATCAATTTCAGGGTCTAACTTACAGCCTCTACCTCTACTGATCAGCCTCTACCTCAGCACAACAGCCTCTACCTCTGCTGTCAGCCTCTGCCTTCAGCCTCAGCCTCTGCCATCAGCCTCTGCTGTCAGCCTCTGCCTTCAGCCTCAGCCTATGCCATCAGCCTCTGCTGTCAGCCTCTGCCATCAGCCTCTGCTGTCAGCCTTTGCCTCTGCCATCAGCCTCTGCTGTCAGCCTCTGCCATCAGCCTCTGCCATCAGCCTCTGCTGTCAGCCTCTGCCGTCAGCCTCTGCCATCAGCCTCTGCCATCAGCCTCTGCTGTCAGCCTCTGCCCTTCAGCCTCTGCCTCCGCTCTCAGGGTCTGCCTCTGCCCTTCAGCCTCTGCCTCCGCTCTCAGGGTCTGCCTCTGCCCTCAGCCTCCGCTCTCAGCCTCTACCGTCAGGGTCTACTCTCAGGGTCCGCCGTTAGGGTCTGTTTGAGGATAATAATTATAATTGTAATTTTGTCATATTCGGATTTCCCAATTACCGTGTAATAATTGTAATAATTGTTGTATACACTACCTTTGTTAATCGATTTCTTTCATCGAAATATATTGATAAAATATTCATTTAAAACGTATTTTTTGTAAATCAATAATATATAATTATAATGATCAAATACTTTATATTTTGAAATATATTTAATTTTTTTAATTAAAATTGGAAGAATGAAAAAAATACATTTGGCACTAGGAATTAAAATGGGTTTTGTATGATATGAGGATGTCAATACTCATATTCATTTCATTCAATCAACATGTAAGAAAATTATCTTCTTACCTGTTCATAACATATCAGACCCCCAATGGACATGTTCAGATACATGTTCATGTTAGGATTTTACATTTATTTGAACATGAATGTCAATATCCGTATCTGATATGTTCAATCAATGGGTATTGAAAAGTACATTCTTATCCCTTCTAAATATATCGGATCCCTATTCCATTCTTATGAAGATTTTTACCATCCTACCGAACATTTTATATAAATAGATATGTTAATCATTAAAATGGAAATTGAGGAGTGTTATTTGAAAGACTAAATTAAATTTATAAACTCAAAACCATGTAATTTTTAATAATTCCCTTAAAAAGTAATTGGGCTGAGAGAATGATAAAGACGATTGTGCTTGTGCACATGTCATCGTCGATTATCTTGAACCGTACATCAGGACAGCTGTTTTCTTGGTACACGTGCAAGCAAGTAATTGGATAAGGGTAGATGCTTGTGTTGTATATTTTAAGCCTCAAATCTTATCTCATATTTATCTCGATTTTTTTTAATATTTATCTCGATTGCATTGGGAATTTAAAGCTGGGCTCTAGATTCTAGAATGACGGGCGTTACCTTTTTTTTTTTTTTTTTTTTTTTTTTTTTTTTTTTTAATGACGTAGCAAAATGGGCTGTGCCGTACTTTACTTTATCTCAGTGACATTTCTATATGAATAATGATAGATGTTCGGAATAAATAGTTATTCGTTACAAAAATCATAATTAAATTGTAATTTTATATTAAAATTTTTATTTTATTAAATATTTTTTTATGCACTAAATCTTTTTGTTGGTTTAAAATTAAAATTATGTATATTTATAAAGTACATCTATCACTATTCTTTGACTATATTTTTCAATTATTCTCTCAATATATTTCGTTTAATCATTATTTTACAATGTTTTCAGTACTGGACCAGAGATCGAACCAGTGATATAAAAAATTTAATAGGTTACTGATTCGGATGGTTGAACAATGTCCAAAAAATCGGTAAAATCAACTTACGTAATAAATAATTTTATTTAATTAAAAATTAAAAAATACAAAAAAATTATTTGAATCGATTTTGACCGGTTTTTTGTTTGACAGGTTTTTTACCTATATCCGGATCGGACTCACGGTCGATTCCTGGTCGAACCGGCTGGTCCAATCCTGTTTTAAAAACATGGTAATTTTATACTTATAATTAATATGAGTTCCATTAATTTATTATATTAAAAACTACATTAAAAGAAAATTCATATTTTAAAATGTTAAAAAATAAATAATAGTATATTAAAATATAAGTTTTTCAAATTTACCTTAATAAATTAAAAGAACTATCACTAAAACCTTATTGTGTGTATATATAGTTGTTATTATATTGACGTCCATGTCTTACTAATATTCGGACTGAATTAAAAAATTAAAAATATACATATGAATTCCAATGCACTCGGATATAAAATATAATGTTTTGTATTTTTCTTATGTTTTAGAGGTATCTTATTAACATGATGTTGGTATTTAGATCCGACAACAGTTCTGGTTCGGAATCGGAACCGGAACCGAATCGGTAGGAATCAGCCGGTTCCGGTTCCAATCGGATTCGATTCCGGACCCGAAATAGAAACCAAATTTTTCGGTTCAGTTAGGATTCTATCCTAGCATAACAAAAAAAAAAAACAGACAGTTCCAACTGTTCGAATCGGAACCGGTTGGAACCATCCAGTTCCAACCAGTTCCACGGTTCCAAACGGAACCGTATGGTTCCGGTTGGAACCATTTATGCCCAACGACTAGTAGCCGTCGGGCCAGCAACCAGCAGCAAGGAGTCGTTCAACGGTTTCCTGTTGCCTTTTTATTTTTTAATTTTTTTTAAATAAAATTACTAAATTACCCTTAATAATATTAATAAAAACAGTTAGTTTTAGAGGCAATTTAGGTATCACAAAAATAATCAAAAAATGTATAAATATAGGCCATACTTCATTTTTTCAACACATCAATTCTCAATTCTCTCAATTTCTTTAATTCTCTCAATCTCAATTCTATCATCTTTAATTTATCCCACGATTTAATTTTAAAATACTCCAATATTAATAAGAAAATGTCAAGCTCATCTGAGAATACCATGTCCAATATGACAACCCAAAAGAGCGACCAAAATATCGGTATACGGATAAGATAAGTTAGGTCTCGATATTTCGATAATTTCAAAATTCATTTTCATTTAGTCGTGACTGAAAATGAAGTTCTAAGAGCAATATGCAACTATGGTGTGTATCTTAAAAATTTACTGGAGGCTATGGCAATATGAACAAACACTTGGATAGACATCATGCAACTGAAATTGGACTTGATACAACACAAACTCAAATGGGCAGGTACGATTCATCTAGTAGAGGTACAAGTTCTTTAGATTTATTTAAATATTCTGATGCTAAAAATAAAGAAGAATTTACTAGATTTACTTATATGAGACATATTTCTTTAAGTTTTGGTGAAAAAATTACTTTTACTAATTATGTTCAAAATGTTTTAAATCATGTTGCCTGTAAAATGCCTAGAAATACAACAAAACAATAAATTTTTAAATTATACAAAGATGATAAAATTATTTTAAATGAAATATTTAAAGATATTAAAGGTCGTCTTTTTTTTGTTTGATATTTGGAGTGATCATTGGCAAACACACTCATATATGAGTGTGACTTGTCATTGAATTGATGCATCATGGAACATGCAAAAATGACTTATTGCATTTAGAGTTTTTGATGAGCATCATACTGCACAAAATATTTATAGAATGATTAAAGTAATTTTTGATGAATATGGTTTATTAGGTAAATTTTAACAATTGGTTTTGACAATGCATCTGCAAATACTACATCAATTAGAGATTTAAAAGAAATATGTCAACCAAATTTACGGGGTTGATTTTTTCATGTTTTTTGCACATGCTATGTCTTTAATTTATGTGTTCAAGATGATATGAAGTTTTTAGAACATCACATTAATCCTATTAAAATTACACTTAATTGTATTTGGTCATATTCTAATGTCATAAGAGAATAAGATAAATTTTGTAAATTAAATGGTGTTTAATTGGTAAAATTTTCACGAGATATTCCAACTCGCTAGAATTCAAATTATTTTCTTTTAACTCAAGATTTTCAATACAAAGATGTATTATGTAGTTTTTTTCCCAACATGTCCAACATATAATATTTTTGCTTAGTTAATGAGATATTTGTAAGCAAAAATTTAGAAATTTTAAAAGTTTTTTAATTATGCAACGAATATTTTTAGTAGAGTTTATTATCATACAATAAATTTATTTATTATTGAATGTTTGAATATTGTTGGTACTCTATATGAGCATGATGAAAGTTCAAATGTTAATGATATTGTTTTAATTGAAGCTATTGTTGGGGCGAATGTGGGACCGTAGGGTAAGATCGGTGCCTCTCACAACGGAAATGGGTATAACTCGTGATAATCGAGCATGTGTGTATTTTTAAATATTTTAATGGAATACTATATTCCATTATGATTGGGAAAATCAGAGATAAATCGGAATCGAGAAAAACCAAAACGGGAGAAAACTGAGTCATGTGTGTGGTACACGCCTAGCGTGCGCTTGCACGTACGCTACATGCAGCGCTGGCTACATGCAATAGCATGTTGTGCATGCTGTGTGCAACGCAACAGACGCATGTTTTTGCAAATATTTTTAAATTTTTTTTTCTTAAACACTTTCAAAACACCTATGTAGGACACATATGTTGGACGACACTGTTACGGGCTCGCGGCCCGGTTAAGAGTACGGGATAGCCCGTGGGGGACTAAACCGGAGAAATAATATGGAGTCGCCACCCGGTGTGAACCGGGATAAAGATTTAAGGCCACACTCACCTCTCGCAAGGGAAGACCTCAAACCATTGGGTTCGGAATGGTCCCTTACTTATGCCACTTGTAATGATGTGATTTGTGCAATAATTTAATCGAATTTAGCAACATAAATTCCCAAGGGTATTCTCTTTCTAAGCTCACATGCATAAGTACAAGGCTCATATCTAAGTTTGCATATAACCTATGTCCAAATTTGCATACAACCTATTTGCATATAACCTATGTCCAAATCTGTATGCATAAAGATAAATTGAAATACAGAAAGCATACAACTTCATAAGCACACCATATTCATGGATACGGAAACGCAAGGAAATGGTAATTGTACAAACACGTATAAAAATGAATCAGAATAATGGGAAGCATACAATTTCATAAGCACATTGTACTTATACATGTGGGAACACAAATAAATGGCAATTGCACAATCATGCGTAATAAAGAGAAACAATTAGGTACATAATGCAAAAAGATAACTAATGAGGCAGTTGTACATTAAAATAAACGTGCAATGATGCGATGCAAAAGATAGACAATGAAAGTGAAAGAAAAGAGATGCGACATATGCCCACATCTATATAGGACTTCGAGTGTCCGATTAAACGTATTTTACATTCAATCAAACATACTTTGTCCGGCGCGATAAAACGTCGTGGCAAAGGTAGCCCTTCGGCTTTCTATCCCTCAAAATGGAGGACCTTTAATCCAACTTGATTTGCCCATGCGCATTGCAATATGATGCATGATTATGCAAAGAGATGACATACATAAAGCAAACAACGGAATAATAAAAGGCGCAGCGAAGTACTGTCATAAAGGTAGCCTTTTGGACTTTTCTTCTCTCAAATAGAGAACCTTTAGACCAACATAATAAGCCCATGCGTATTACATTACAATACATATAAAATAAAGACAATGATATAGGACTTTGTATGCTCGGTTGAACATATCTCACATCCAACCAAACATACTTTGTCCGGCGCGGCAAAGTATTATCGTAAAGGTAGCCTTTTGGAATTTTCTTCCCTCAAATAGAGAACCTTTAGACCAACATACTAAGCCCATGCGCACTATATCATCAATTACATAAACAACTAATGTACATACAGTAAAATACGGAATATAAAAGGCGCGGCGAAATATTGTGGTAAAGGTAGCCCTTAGGCTTTTTATCCCTCAAAATGGAGGACCTTTAGACCAACGTAATAAGCCCATGCGCATCACATCACAATGCATATAAAATAAATAAGACAAGGATATGAGACTTCGCATGCCCGATTAAACATATCTCGCATTTAATCGAACATACTTCGTATGGCGCGGCAAAGTACTGTCGTAAAGGTAGTCTTTTAGACTTTTCTTCTCTCAAATAGAGGACCTTTAGACCAACATACTAAGCCCATGCGCACTATATCGTCATTACACAAGCAAATAACATACGGAAATTAAATGGCGGAATATAAAATGCGGATAATAAACAAACAAGATAAAACATATCGAAATATGTGTCGTTTGCTCAAGTGGTACGTGGAGTTGTATCCCAAGTACAGACCGCACTACCGTCCATTCGGATTCAGCTACGAAATTTACATCTGGGTTTCCATCCTATAGACCATAAGAGACGACACATTTTCCATTCATTCAGGGGCCACAACACACATTAATCAACGACTCTCATGCGAAGAAAATTCAATAAATAATTAAAATATGAACAAGGATAAATAAGAAAGGTGCCCTCAGGTCTAACCTTTTATGTCGACTCTTGGAAGCGCGTTACAAGGCCGTCGGAAGGGCTAACACTCCGCAACTCTTCTGGTTCGCTGGTTCACATCTTTCCTCGCTGTTTCACTGCTCGGGCTACTGTTTTCACTCCGTTTCACTGTTGTTCTTGCTGTATTTTCTGGTCACTATTTTTGGTGTATTAATGGACTGTTTTGTGCGGTTTTAAGGGGGTTGGGGTTGCTTTTTTGTACGGTTGTTTAAGGGTTTTAAAGTGTAGTTTTTGTTAACTGTTTTAGGTGATTTTCGGCCACTGTTTGGGGTATTTGAGCTGCTGTTTTTTTTGGTCACTGCAGTGCAGTTTCAGGGGTAATTTGGCATGAAGGAGGGCTGCTGTATAGGGCTGTATGAGTGCAGTATTTTCGGTGATCTAGGGGCAGTTTCAGGGGCTGTAGTGGCGTCAATTTCATGGGGAAATGAAGGGCTAAAGGCGTGAATCAGAGGCTGCAGTGAGGGGGCTATTTGGACGTGTTAGGGGCTGTTGTATGGGGATGTATTGGCGTGAATTCAAGGAGCAGAATTAGTGGCTATTTTGGGCAGTTTGGCGTGAAGGTCTTGGGCTATTGGAGTGCAATTTTGGTGCGGCAATGGGACTGGTCAGTGGGGGTCTTGGGCGTGAGAGAGATTAGAGAGTAGAAGGGAGTTTTTTGATGTATTTTCTTGTATTGGGTGTGAATGCTAGGCTCTACAAGGGTTGGATTTGTGTCTCTTTTATAGGCAAAGGCTAGGGTGAATCCATGTTTGAAAAGGAAAAGGATTTGGGTAATAAAAGGGATACCATTTAATTAGTGTCACACAAGGAAAAAATATATTTAATTGGGGACAAGATTTGTTTAAATTAGGAATAGGTTTATTTGATGTTTACTTGTTTTATTTTAATTTGGTATATGATTTGTTTTGTTTAGGTAAGTAATTTGTTATTTTAGTAGGTGATTATTTAGATTTTATTTGATTTATTTTAATTTCCCATGTGTTAAATATGTGTTTTATTATTTTGGATATGTTTTATGGGCTTGGGCGTGTGTGGGCTTGGCTTGGGCGTGTGGTTTGATGTGTATTTCAAGGGTTTTGGGCCAAGGTTAAAATTTTTGCGGGGTTTTGGTCTAAATGTTCTTTAAAACGGAGGTCCAACAAGCGAGCCCGAAGCTAAACAAGCGAACTAAATCCAACAAAAATCCCAATTTCTGACTTTTCCCGTCCGACGTCCGTTTCCCGCGATTTCCGCCACTTAAAAGGTAGTGTCTCCAAATGAGACTAATCATAGAGACTTATATGTAAAAATGCAGTGCCTACAGTCGCCCCACTTAGATGGGACTTGTGCTGTGTGTGACAATGACAATCCTATCAAAGTTATGCATGCATTTTTACTTACCTGTCTCGCCAGCTGTTGCTTAACTTACTTGTTATCCTGAGATGCTTTGACCTTTGGGCTTTGTTCCCAAATTATATTGAATATGGGCTTTGTTCCCGAACTGCGTTGAGAGAGGGCTTTATTCCCGAGCTGTTTTGAAAGTGGGCTTTATTGCTCTAGGCTTTGTTCCTGATCTGTGTTGAAAGTGGGCTATATTCCTCTAGGCTTTGTTCCCGAACTGTGTAAAGATAGGGCTTTATTCCCCTGGGCCTTGTTCTCAAACTGTTTCAAGATAGGGCGTTATTCCCTTGGGCCTTGTTCCCGAACTGTTTTGAAAGTGGGCTTTATTCCCCTAGGCTTTGTTCCCGAACTGTACTGAATGTGGGCTTTATTCCATGGGCCTTGTTCCCGAATTATTTTAACTATGGGCCTTATTCCCGAACTGTACTGAATGTGGGCTTTATTCCCTAGGCCTTGTTCCCGAACTGTTTCAAGATAGGGCGTTATTCCCCTAGGCCTTATTCCCAAACTGTTTTGAAAGTGGGCTTTATTCCCCTAGGCTTTGTTCCCGAACTGTACTGAATGTGGGCTTTATTCCATGGGCCTTGTTCCCGAATTATTTTAACTGTAGGCCTTATTCCAGAACTGTACTGAATGTGGGCTTTATTCTCTGGGCCTTGTTCCCGAACTATTTCAAGATAGAGCGTCATTCCCCTGGGCCTTGTTCCCGAATTATGTTGATTATGGGCCTTATTCCCGAATTGTACTGAATGTGGGCTTTATTCCCTGGGCCTTGTTCCCGAACTGTTTCAAGATATGGCGTTATTCCCCTGGGCATTGTTCTCGAATTATGTTGACTGTGGGCCTTATTCCCGAACTGTACTGAATGTGGGCTTTATTCCCTGGGCCTTGTTCCCGAACTATTTCAAGATAGGGCGTTATTCCCCTGGGCCTTATTCCCGAATTATGTTGACTGTGGGCCTTATTCCTGAATTGTACTGAATGTGGGCTTTATTCCCTGGGCCTTGTTCCCGAACTGTTTCAAGATAGGGCGTTATTCCCCTAGGCTTTGCTCCCGAATTATGTTGACTGTGGGCCTTATTCCTGAACTGTACTGAATGCGGGCTTTATTTCCTGGGCCTTGTTCTCGAACTGTTTCAAGATAGGGCGTTATTCCCATGGGCCTTGTTCCCGAATTATGTTGACTGTGGGCCTTATTCCCAAACTGTATTGAATGTGGGATTTATTCCCTGGGCCTTGTTCCCGAACTGTTTCAAGATAGGGCGTTATTCCCCTGGGCCTTGTTCCCGAATTATGTCGACTGTGGGCCTTATTCCCGAACTGTACTGAATATGGGCTTTATTCCCTGGGCCTTGTCCCGAAACTACTGATGTCATATTGATGCTTCTGATTGGCTTTCATTTGCCGCTTTCTCTCTTTCTTCTTCAAAACCTGTGAATATAAAACAAACACAAAACAAAAAAAGGAATGCAAAATATGTTACGTGTATGCATGCATGCGTGAATGAGTTTCCCATCCCGTGGGTTAGGTCTTCCGCCAATTCCCTTGATGACCATTCTTCTATTCCTTAGGGAAAATACTGTTTTCAATCTACCCACATTGATCGGCTCGGTGAACTCATTTCCTTCCAAGTCTGACAGTCTCACTGCCCCATTTCCCAATTTCTAAATGGATATCCTGTCCTTTCTACTTGCTTCTTCCGAGGACTCCATGTGTTATAAACATCGCTGAGTATCATAGTGCCAGGGTTGAATGCTTTTGTCAAATATACTCATGTTACAAGTTGAAAAGACGAGACTCGGGCAAGTAAACGAAATGAACGCCTTTATTATCATAAAAAAAGGTTCGAACAAGTAGACAAAACCAATGTCTTTATTAAAAATGCTGGATCAAATAAGCTAGGGAGAAAAGCTTCATCATTCGCAGTATCGCCTTCTTCCTCGACCTATGGTTCTTTACTACTGTTATTCCTTATCTCAATGCAAGAATCCTGGTGGTTGAGAGTTTGGAAGACAAATGTTTCGGGTAGGCCGGAGTTGATCATGTAGGTGGGTGGTGGAATGGAGTGGTAATTAGGTAAGGGATTTCTGTATGTGTTAGGTTGTTCTTTTTCTGGATTGGGTATTTTATGGGAGTCAATAAGGTTTTGGACCTCATGCCTAAGGCGGATATAGTTGTCGGTGTCATGGCCTTTTTCTTGATGGAAGTAACAATATTGGTTTAGGTTCATGTGCGGTGGCACATGATTTGGGAATAGCCTAGGTTCCAAAGGTTTTAGAAGTCCTTGCATATTCAACTTTTCAAACACCTTTGACAAAGGTCTACCAAGATCGGAGAATCGCCTGTTTCTGACAGTAGCAACCTCAGCAGTGGTGGGCTTGGTCTCAGAGGGCCCCCCGAAAGTCCTTCTATTTTGGCCATAAAACTTCCGATTCTCGGCTTCCTCCTCCTCGATATCCATGACAGTCTCCCTCAACTGTCGAAAATCAGCAATCACTGAAGTCATCCTCTTCAGCTTACCATAAATAGAGGGCTTGGTGCCCTTGATGATCATTTTGATATGGTCCTTCTCCGAAGGACGAGTCTGCATTTTCAGAAGCTGGCTCCTCCAGCGATCTACATACTCTTTGAAACTTTCCTCCGGCTTCTGCTTGGTATTTTCCAAGTCACAGAGTGACAAGTCAATCTCCAAATCTGTAACATACTGCTTTAGAAAAGCATATGCCAATGCTCTCCAATCTTCCTTAACCTTTCTTTCAAGGCTATGGTACCACACTACGGGTGCCCCCTCAAGCGACATCCCAAACATCTTCTGAACTTGGCGCTGTGACAGGCCCACTGAACTCATAACCGAGATATATTGCCGGAGATGGACCCTCGGGTCCCCGTTCCCATTGAATTTGGCTATGTCGGGCATTTTAAACTGATCCGATAGCTGCTCCTCAAAGGTCATCTCCTCATAGTCGAACAAGTCTTCATGTTTACCCCTCATCTTGCGGGTAATCGATTCTACCTGATCATGAAGTTTCTGTAATTCAGCCTGAGACCCGACTATTCTCCATGCAGCATTCTCGGCCATATCATCATCAAAAGTGGGGATGTCATCCCCTAACCCATTCAGAGGCTCCTCACGCCTCACATTTTCAGAATTTCCCCCAGCACGGGGCACAGCCATACTAGCCACAGCAGTAGCCAAGGTTTGTAACTGTTCAGTAATCTTGGTGAGACCATTCTCCAATTGATCCATGTGAGATACCTCATTTTCTGATCCACTCATATTTGTTATTGGCCTCTTAGTGAGTTTCCCTAACCCAACGGGAATCTATGATATTTCTTTAAAATTCTCAGTCAGCATGTATGCGTGCAATGCATGTAATATATAAGCCCATAAAAAATTTCATACTAGTTGGCCCATTATCATTTTAAAGTGTTCGATCACGCTATTGCGCGGTGCAAACTTGTCCCAGTTGAAAAGGCCTAACATGTTTACGCTTTGTAACAACGCAGCTAAACAACTCCAAATGATGAGAGGCCCACACATAAAATGGCCCATCGGCATTTTAGAAGCTTTTGGCCCAATTGTCAAAGGACACAAACTCGTCCCAGTTTAAATGGCCCAACGAGTTCATATCTCTTGAAAAAAAGGCCAACTGGATCCAAATGACGACGACCCAAAACATAAGCATAGAACAAATAATTTCTACTAGTTTTGTGACTAAGGTTCACATGCGGGTTTATGAGAGTGCGGACAAAGGCTCTCGCTGACGAAGGATTGCCCACAACTAGGACTCCCCACTCAAGGGTTCAAACGACCAAGTGAGCACACCTTTTATATACCTTAAGGTACGTGCCAACGAGTTATGGTGTGTGACTAACTGTCAAATGGATTTCCTTTGTAGATTCCCCAGAGGGAGGGTGGAGTGAACTCTCTTAAATACCCAAGCCTCTTAGGCTCTTATCGCTTGGTGATAAGAATAAACAATGAGTCCTCCGAATTAGTCCATCACAGTAAGCTACGAGTAAATGATTATCTATGTGCCTTCACATCTTTTCCTTATAAAAAGGTAGTGAGTGAAGGAATACACCAAACTATCACCTAGCCTTAATAATGCCTTTGATTAAACCACCTCAACCCACAATAGACACGGTTAACTTAAAGCACAAATCACAAACATTACAAGATATTATTTCGGGGCCGATTCTCTATCCCCAGTGGAGTCGCCAGACTGTAGGACACATATGTCGAACGACGCTGTTTCGAGTTCACGGCCCGATTGGGAGTACAGGATAGCCCGCAGGGGACTAAACCGGAGAAATAATATGGAGTCGCCACCCGGTGTGAACCGGGACAAAGATTTAAGGCCGCACTCACCCCTCGCAAGGGAAGACCTCAAACCATTGGGTTCAGAATGGTCCCTTACTTATGCCACTTGTAATGATGTGATTTGTGCAATAATTTAATCAAATCTAGCAACATACATTCCCAAGGGTATTATATTTCTAAGCTCAAATGTATAAATACAAGGCTCATATCTAAGTTTGCATATAACCTATGTCCGAATTTGCATACAACCTATTTGCATATAACCTATGTCCAAATTTGCATGCATAAAGGTAAATTGAAATACGGCAAGCATACAACTTCATAAGCACACCATATTCATGGATACGGAAACACAAGGAAATGGTAATTATACAAACACGTATAAAAGTGAATCAGAATAATGAGAAGCATACAATTTCATAAGCACATTGTACTTATACATGTGGGAACACAAATAAATGGCAATTGCACAATCATGCGTAATAAAGAGAAACAATTAGGTACATAATGCAAAAAGATAACTAATGAGGCAGTTGTACATTAAAATAAACGTGCAATGATGCGATGCAAAAGATAGACAATGAAAGTGAAAGAAAAGAGATGCGACATATGCCCACATCTATATAGGACTTCGAGTGTCCGATTAAACGTATTTTACATTCAATCGAACATATTTTGTCTGGCGCGACAAAACATCGTGGCAAAGGTAGCCCTTCGGCTTTCTATCCCTCAAAATGGAGGACCTTTAATCCAACTTGATTTGCCCGTGCGCATTGCAATATGATGCATGATTATGCAAAGAGATGACATACAGAAAGCAAACAACGAAATAATAAAAGGCGCGGCGAAGTACTGTCATAAAGGTAGCCTTTTGGACTTTTCTTCTCTTAAATAGAGAACCTTTAGACCAACATAATAAGTCCATGCGCATTACATTACAATACATATAAAATAAAGACAATGATATAGGACTTTGTATGCTCGGTTGAACATATCTCACATCCAACCAAACATACTTTGTCCGGCGCGGCAAAGTATTGTCGTAAAGGTAGCCTTTTGGCATTTTCTTCCCTCAAATAGAGAACCTTTAGACCAACATACTAAGCCCTTGCGCACTATATCATCAATTACATAAACAACTAATGTACATAAAGTAAAAGACGTAATATGAAAGGCGCGGCGAAATATCGTGGTAAAGGTAGCCCTTAGGCTTTTTATCCCTTAAAATGGAGGACATTTAGACCAACGTAATAAGCCCATACGCATCACATAACAATGCATATAAAATAAATAAGACAAGGATATAGGACTTCGCATGCCCAATTAAACGTATCTCGCATTCAATCGAACATACTTCATCCGGCGCGGCAAAGTACTGTCGTAAATGTAGTCTTTTAGACTTTTCTTCTCTCAAATAGAGGACCTTTAGACCAACATACTAAGCCCATGCGCACTATATCGTCATTACACAAGCAAATAACATACGGAAATTAAATGGCGGAATATAAAATGCGGATAATAAACAAACAAGATAAAACATATCGAAATATGTGCCGTTTTCTCAAGTGGTACGTGGAGTTGTATCCCAAGTACAGACCGCACTACCATCCATTCGGATTCGGCTACAAAATTTACGTCTGGGTTTCCATCCTATATACCACAAGAGACGACACATTTTCCATTCATTCAAGGGCCACAACACACATTAATCAACGACTCTCATGCGGAGAAAATTCAATAAATAATTAAAATATGAACAAGGATAAATAAGAAAGGTGCCCTCAGGTCTAACTTTTTATGTCGACTCTTGGAAGCACGTTACAAGGCCGTCGGAAGGGCTAACTCTCCGCAACTCTTCTGGTTCGCTGGTTCACGTCTTTCCTCACTGTTTCACTGCTCGGGCTACTGTTTTCACTCCGTTTTGTTTCTGTTATTGCTGTATTTTCTGGTCACTATTTTTGGTGTATTAATGGATTGTTTTGTGCGGTTTTAAGGGGGTTGGGCCTGCTGTTTTGTACGGTTTTTTAAGGGTTTTAAAGTGCAATTTTTGTTCATTGTTTTAGGTGATTTTCGGCCACTGTTTGGGGTATTTGAGCTGCTATTTTTTTCGGTCACTGCAATGTAGTTTCAGGGGCAATTTGGCGTGAAAGAGGGCTGCTGTATTGGGCTGTATGAGTGCAGTATTTTCGGTGATCTAGGGGTAGTTTCAGGGGCTGTAGTGGCGTCAATTTCAGGGGGGAAATGGAGGGCTAAAGGCGTGAATCAGAGGCTGCAGTGAGGGGGCTATTTGGACGTGTTAGGGGCTGTTGTATGGGGATGTATTGGCGTGAATTCAAGGAGCAGAATTAGTGGCTATTTTGGGCAGTTTGGCGTGAAGGTCTTGGGCTATTGGAGTGCAATTTTGGTGCGGCAATGGGACTGGTCAGTGGGGGTCTTGGGCGTGAGAGAGATTAGAGAGTAGAAGGGAGTTTTTGATGTATTTTCTTGTATTGGGTGTGAATGCTAGGCTCTACAAGGGTTGGATTTGTGTCTCTTTTATAGGCAAAGGCTAGGGTGAATCCATGTTTGAAAAGGAAAAGGATTTGGGTAATAAAAGGGATACCATTTAATTATTGTCACACAAGGAAAAAATATATTTAATTGGGGACAAGATTTGTTTAAATTAGGAATAAGTTTATTTGATGTTTACTTGTTTTATTTTAATTTGGTATATGATTTGTTTTGTTTAGGTAAGTAATTTGTTATTTTAGTAGGTGATTATTTAGATTTTATTTGATTTATTTTAATTTCTCATGTGTTAAATATGTGTTTTATTATTTTGGATTTGTTTTATGGGCTTGGGCGTGTGTGGGCTTGGCTTGGGCGTGTGGTTTGATGTGTATTTCAAGGGTTTTGGGCCAAGGTTAAATTTTTTGCGGGGTTTTGGGCTAAATGTGCTTTAAAAAGGAGGTCCAACAAGCGAGCCCGAAGCTAAACAAGCGAACTAAATCCAACAAAAATCCTAATTTCTGACTTTTCCCTTCCGACGTCCGTTTCCCGCGATTTCCGTGACTTAAAAGGTAGTGTCTCCAAATGAGACTCATCATAGGGACTTATATGCAAAAATGCAGTGCCTACAACCTATAAATAATTTTAATATCAAAACCAACATCAGTATATGTTATATAATAAACAAACACATGCACACAGGCGTGCGCGAGCGCGCGCACACACACACACACACACACACACACACACACACACACACACACACACACCACACACACACACACACACACACACACACACACACACACACACACACACACACATATATATATTTCCTTGAATTAAAACACAAACTAAAATTAGAATCCCACAATGAAATGACTTATGAACAATTCCAAGTCACTCAAATGTGGTTAAGTGATTCTAGAATGGTAGCCATAACTCCAAGCTTTCATCTAGAGTTCCAAACTCTATTTTTATGTTTCATGTCCAACATGAACATAATTGACCAAGTCACTAGCATATTGTGTTTATGCTTCCAAAACATCCATACACAATTCATTAGTCTAATTTCAACTTCAACATATGTTATTATGTATCCAATACATAATATATCACAATATATTTCATTAATGATAACAACTCACTAATGAAAACATAACTTTTGAGAAGATCAAACTTACCTAACAAGCTTAATTCCAAGATCGAATATTATTTTCCTTGTTGAAATGTTGTAAAGAACTTCTAAAACTTCTCTCACAAAAACTTTACTTAGACTAGTATTTCTTTCTTTTGTCTAATGCTTGTTTTAGCTTGGTTTACCTTATTTAAAAGCTTGCTCAAGCTTACCTTTTATAGTGAAGTATATGTAATTTTTAATTAATAAAAGTAATAATATAATTTTAGGTGGACGTAATCCAATTTGTCCAAGTATGTAGAATTAGGTGTGACTAATCACCTTTGTCTACCACTTTGATTTAATCTAATTAAATCTAGACAAAATTTAACTAATTGATTAATTCATTATCAACCACTTTGATTTAATCAAATTAAATCAAGCCAAAAACACATATTATTACATATTTTGTAATTACCAAAATATCCTTCAATCGTAGAGATATTTATAAAATTACAACAAAAACATTGTGTGATTTTAGATTAATCCAATTAATCCAATTGGGTCAAAGTAAATAATTAATGTTATCCAATAATATTTAATTACTTTGTTCGATAATTATAATATCAAATATTATTTATTATCAAACATTATCGGCTACCCAAATGCTCAACAAATATACTTCATATTACGAGACTCTCTAAGTCCAGACACGTTCTTTATATAAGCCTAGCTTATATGTACGCAATTCTGCCACCTCCAAATTTGCGAAGAACACGAATGACTTTTCTGAACTATACAAGTCGAGGTCATCTGATATGTTTAATAATGCCTCCGTAATAGGTTATCCAAGTTGTGCTTAGGAAATATAAATTACACCTGTCAAGTTTCCGAGACCCATATCTCATAGTGTCGACATATCCATAATTCGTTATAACTAATAAGAATATCATTTCTGATATATGCGATCTACCCTAGGTGATCAGATTTGTCCAAAGTCTTAATAATCGTGATTTACTCACATGGATACCTAAACACCTTATGGTACACATACATGGCGACATATCATATCTTGATATGCACTTGATTAACGAGTGCATCGGTCCACATCCAAAGAACATCTAGCGGTCAGACCATGAAAGGTCTCTAACATATATGGCATCAAAGTGTGGAGAATCACACACAAAATCAATGCTATCATATAGTCAAATGATCACATATGCTACTCAACTCGAGGAGATTCCTATTGACGGTGATGTATACTTCCAACTATTAGGAATCACCTGTGAGTTATTCAATATTCGCTCCAATAAATACTCACATATCTATACAAGCTTCCATTGCTCATGATATATCGGGTTAAACCATTGGAACTCCAATTCCAATATACGACATGTGCTAGTCTTATAGGTTATAGGAATTCGACCGTATTCCAAAACCAACGACTATGAAAATTTATTTTAAGAATAGTTTATAATAGTAATACTATCCCAATATCATATCACCTAGTGTCCAGTATTACTACATGACTATTTTAAGGTCGATGTCATTCTCAGCATATTTATACATATCAATCTAATATGCAGAATGACATTACCATTAACAAGGTTTGAAATGCAAATGTAGTTATTACATTATTTGGATTGACGCTTCAAGCACCAACTCCAACAAACTCTCACTTGCTTAGTGCCAATCCGGATGGTACCGAAGTCCCATCTCCTCCACAAGTTTATCGAATAACTTAGGAGGTAAGGCCTTAGTAAGCGGGTCTGCTATATTCTCTTGTCCTTGAACCTTTAAGACCACTATGTCCCTTCGTTCAATAATTTCTCTAATCACGCGATATTTCCTTTTCACGTGTTTAGACTTGGAATGTGCTCTCGGCTCCTTACCTTGCATTATGGTTCCACTATTATCACAGTACAG
Organism: Zanthoxylum bungeanum; assembly: GCA_019454045.1. Lineage (NCBI taxonomy): Eukaryota > Viridiplantae > Streptophyta > Magnoliopsida > Sapindales > Rutaceae > Zanthoxylum > Zanthoxylum bungeanum. The sequence continues at coordinate 50,375 of SKCR01034741.1, forward strand.
TGGGATCAGATCCACAATACTAGGCACAATGCCAAGTTCTGTGATAAAATTTCTAGTCCAAACATCTTCTTTAGTAGCTTCCGAATCCGCTATAAATTCTGCCTCAGTGGTGGAATCAACTGTAGAGCCTTGCTTCTAACATTGTCAACTAACCGCACCGCTATTAAGGGTAAATGTGTATCCAGATGTAGACTTTCTATCATCCGGGTTGTGGGACACAGAAACTGGGCGACGCATGATGTCCCGGGCTCGCGGCCCGGTCGGGAGTACGGAGTAGCCACGGGGGACTAAATCGGAGAATAATGGAGTCGCCACCCGGTGTGAACCGGGAAAATGAGATTTAAAGCCGCACTCACCCCTCGCAAGGGAAGACCTCAAACCGTTGGGTTCAGAATGGTCCCTTACTCATGCCACTTGTAACGAAAGGATTTATGTAATAATTTAATCAGGCTTAAGTATCACTTATTTCCAAGAGTATCATGCTTCTAAATTCACATGTACAAAATAAAACTTACACATATATTTCACATCTAAGATTGCATGCTTGGAAGTACATCAAAGGAGCGACAAACATACAACTTCATTGGCATATTATATTCAAGAAAACAAAAAAAAACACATACTAACCACACAAGCACACATGTGAGCACCTTCTCAAATGGTACGTGGAATGTATCCCAAGTACAGACCGCACTACCGTCCATTCGGATTCGGCTACGGAATTTACGTCTGGGTTTCCATCCGATATATACCACAAGAAATAATACTCAAATGTTATCATGACATAGGTATATGAATTGTAATACATTAAACACATTGTATTCATACATGTGGGGATAGCTATTAGGAAAACTATGTATGAAATCTGATGAAAAGGACTCAGTTCAGTGGGTGCGTGTTCGCGTAGCGTTTGAAAACGCGTTCGAACGGTAACAAGAAGGTTCGCGTTCGTGTAGCGTTCGAGAACGCATTCGAACGGAACTAGACCTGATGCATGATAAGACTAAGAAAGTGCGTGTGCGTTCGCGTAGCGTTCGAGAACGCGTTCGAACGGTAAACAGAAGGTTCGCGTTCGTGTGGCGTTTGATAACGCGTTCGAACGGAACCAGACCTGATGCATGATGAGACTAAGAAAGTACGTGTGCGTTCGCGTAGCGTTCGAGAACGCGTTCGAACGGTAAACATAAGGTTCGTGTAGCAAAACATCGTGGTAAAGGGCTTTAACCCCTCCCCGTAGGGGATCTTTCATTCCACTTACTAAGCCCATGCGCTCAATTGGATCATGCATACATAAAATTAGAAGCAATAATATCAAACTTAGTATGCCGGATTGAACGTATCTTGCATTCAACCGAACAACAATCAACCGACGCGGCAAAACATCGTGGTAAAGGGCTTTAAACCCCTCCCCGTAGGGGGATCTTTCATTCCACTTACTAAGCCCATGCGCTCGATTGAATCATGCATACATAGAATTAGAAGCAATAATATCAAACTTAGTATGCCCGATTGAACGTATCTTGCATTCAACCGAACACACATCAACCGGCGCGGCAAAGCTTCGTGGTAAAGGGCCTTACCCCTCCCCGTAGGGGGATCTTTCATTCCACTTACTAAGCCCATGCTCTCGATTGAATCATGCATACATAGAATTAGAAGCAATAATATCAAACTTAGTATACCCGATTGAACGTATCTTGCATTCAACCGAACACACATCAACCGGCGCGGCAAAACATCATGGTAAAGGGCTTTAACCCCTCCCCGTAGGGGGATCTTTCATTCCACTTACTAAGCCCATGCGCTCGATTGAATCATGCATACATAAGCAACATGGAGAATTCAAGTGACGAAATAATAAATAAACCGAAGCAACACAAAACAAAAGAGGGTGCCGTTTACTCAAGCGGTACGTGGAGTTGTATCCCAAGTACAGACCGCACTACCGTCCATTCGGATTCGGCTACGGAATTTACGTCTGGGTTTCCATCCTATATACCGCAAGAGACGACACTCTTTCATTCATCCAATACCCACAACACGCATCATACACACACAAGATTCAACAAATAATTAAAATACAGTCAAAATAAATAATAAAAATCAAATAAAGATGAGTGTGGAAAGTACCCTCAGGTCTAACCTTTTTGCCAACTTTCGGGCTTGCGTTTCACGAACGTCGGAAATGGTACATCTCCTCAACTTCTCCGGTTCACTGGTTTAGCGTCCTAGCTCACTGTTTTGCTGTTTTGCTTGCCGTTCGGTCTCCGTTCTGCTGTTGTTCGGTCTCCGTTCTACTGCTGTTCGGTCTCTGCTTTGCTACTCCCTGTTCAGGTCACCTGTTTTGACGCTTCAACGAACTGTTTCGAGTGTTTTTCATGGTTTTTAGTGTAGTTTTGTGTGGTTATTTCAAGAATTATAAGTGCAGTTTATGTTACTCTTTTAGGGGGGGTTTTATGGACTGTTTTGGGAATAGTTTGGGCTGCTGTCCAGGCGTGTTTCAAGGGCTGTTTGGGGTGTGTTTGGGCTGCTTTTTGGAGGTATATTTTCGGTGGTGGATGGCTGCTGTATGGGGGAGATTTTCGGTGATGGGTAGAGGTTTAGGGGGGTGCTGTTTTCGGTTATGGAGTGGAGGAGATGAGGGGAATGGTTTGTGTTCTTCCTCTTGCTATTGCCGTGAGTGGCTAAGGTTCTTCGTGTTCGTGATTTTTTGTGTGAGTTATCTGTATGAGCTAGAGGATTGCATGTCTTGGTTAGGGGTTGTTTATATAGAGAAGGGCTAGGGTTTCACATTGTCTCACAAGGAAGGGATTTGATGGGGGACAAAATTTGGCTAGATTAGGAATGCAATATCTTTAATTTGTTATGATTGATTTTAATTAGGCATGACATCTTTTTAATTTAGTATGTGATTTGTTTTAGTTAGGAAGTTAATATATTTGATTTATCTTTATTAGGTTTGATTATATTTTATGTTTTATTTAATTGGTAAATGGTTTAAATATTTTATTTAATATTTAATTAATTCTCCATGTGTTTTATTAATTGGGATGTGTTTTATGGGCTTTGGGGGGCTAATTGGGCTGGGATGCGAGGCTAGCAGCAAAACCAGAAACACCGACGCCGTTCAAACGCCCATTCGAACGCTACACGAACGTCCGCAATCTGCCTGACGTTCGAAAGAAGTAACGAACGCAGCACTAACGAAGACAGTGAACTTGTGAAATGAACTTGATGACGTACTTATTCTGAACTTCCCCTTCCGACCTCCCTTTCCCACAATATCCTTAGCTAAAAAGGTAGTGCCTCCAATTGAGACTCATCATCGGGTTTCACATGCGAAAATGCAGTGCCTACAGTCGCCCCCAGTTTGATGGGACTTGTGCAGTGTGTGACTTTGAAAAATCCTATCAAAGTTATGCAATGCATTTTCACTTACCTGGCTCGGCTGCTGCCTCGAGCTGAGTTGGTGCTGCAGCAGACCTCGATCCTGGGACGCGTCCCAATAATTGTAACCGACAACGGGGGCACCTCGACCCTGGGCACCTCGACCTAATACCGCTGACAATAGGGACCTCGCCCTCGAACTGATGATGTAGTGGATACCTCGACCCTGGGCACCTCGACCCGGAACTACAACTGACAACGGGGGCACCTCGACCCTGGGCACCTCGACCCAACACCGCTGACTATAGGGACCTCACCCTCGAACTGATGATGTAGTGGGTACCTCGACCCTGGGCACCTCGACCTGGAACTACAACTGACAACAGGGGCACCTCGACCCTGGGCACCTCGACCCAACACCGCTGACTATAGGGACCTCGCCCTCGAACTGATATGGGCCTCGCCCTCGAGCCGACATGATATGGGCCTCGCCCCCAAGCTGATATGGGCCTCGCCCCTTGGGACTCATCCCAAAAACTGAAATTGCGCTGACGCTGCTTGGCTTATTTCTGCCGCTTTCTCCTTTCTTCGAACCTGCGAACACAAAACGAAAACAAACACGAAGAGAATGCAATGTTATGTGTATGCATGAATGATTTTCTTATTCCGTGGGTTAGGTCTTCTGCTAATTCTCGTGGTGACTGCTCGGTCTTCTCTCCCTCAGGCAAAATATTGCTTCAATTTGTCTACGTTGATCGGCTCGGTGAACTCGTTCCCCTCCAAGTCTGATAGCTTCACTGCCCAATTTCCCATTACCTTCTGCACTATGTAAGGTCCTTCCCAGTTTGGTCTGAATTTTCCTCTCGGATCTGTCGTCGACGGCCTCGACTGCTTAAGTACCAAATCACATTTTCTGATCTTGGTGGGACGTACTTTCTTGTTGAATGCTCGGGCTAGTCTCTTCTGATACAACTGCATGTGATACAAAGACTTCATTCTCTTCTCATTCAATAGTGCTAACTGATCAAACCTCTGTGCGGCCCAATCCTGTTTCGGTAATTCTGCCTCTGTTAATACCCTCATAAACTGTATTTCCACTTCTACCGGCAATACTGCTTCCATTCCATAGACCAAAGAGTAAGGTGTGGCCCCTGTTGCTGTTCTTACTGATGTTCTGTACCCCCACAAAGCATACGGTAATTTCTCGGCCCAATCTCTGCAATTTTCTGTCATCTTGGCTAAAATTGTCTTTATAGTCTTGTTGGCTGCCTCAACTGCCCCATTTGCCTGCGGCCTGTACGGTGACGACTTGTGGTGGCCTATCCCATACCTCTGTAACATTGCCTTCGTCTCTCCTTGAAACTGGACCCCGTTGTCTGTCACTACATGATGCATCATACCATACCGACAAATGAGGTTCCGAGCTATAAACTTTGCCATCTGCTTTGCTGTAACATTGCGAAATGATTCGGCTTCTACCCATTTCGAGAAGTAATCTACTGCCACTACTATGAAGCGATGCCCATTTGATGCATTCGGTCGAATTTCCCCATTCATATCAATCCCCCATGCTGAGAAAGGCCTCGGCTCTGACAACCCGTGCAACTCTGTGTGCGGTAAATGATTCAAATTACCGTATGCTTGACAGTCATGACAGTGCTTTACCATTTTCGCGCAATATGTTTCCATGGTTGACCAATAAAAACCTTGTCTCACTATCTTGCGGGACAGATTCAACCCGTTCATGTGCGGACCACATACCCTGGCGTGTATTTCTTCCATTACATGCTGAGCTTCTTCCTTTCTCAAACACTTCAACTGAATACCGTTTGCTTGCCTCTTGTATAGTTCCCCTTTTAAAATCACATACTGGGAGGCTAACTTCTGAATGGCTATTCTGTCTTTTCTGCCTGCCCCTTCCGGGAGTTCACCATGTTCCAGATACCTCTGAATGTCATAATACCAAGGTTTACCGTCGTCGACCTCAACTTCCAGAATTCTTTCTATCTCATAAACGGGTTTGCTTGCTGTTGTCAGTATCAACGGTCTCATCACTAACTTTTCTGGATTTTCCCAAGTCGCTGCCAGTGTAGCCAATGCATCTGCCATCTGATTCTCTTCTCTCGGTAAGTGCTGAAACTTACACTCGGGGATAACCTGTGCCAACTTTCTGAGGTGAAAAAGGTAAGGTTTCAACCGTTCTTCTTTCAATTCCCATTCTCCTCGCATCTGCTGGACTACCAACATAGAATCTCCGTAGACTTCCACACTCCCAGCCTTCAAGGCTATCAATGCTGTCAAACCAAAAGCACATGCTTCATACTCGGCCATGTTGTTAGTCACTCTGAATGTCAACCTCTTGGCTAAAGGCAAAGTCTCTCCCTCGGGGGTCACTATCACGATCCCAATTCAGCTCCCTTGTAATTCACTGCTCCGTCAAAATACATCTTCCATCTCTGGATTGTTATTGCTTGGATCTCTTCATCTGGAAATTCAAACTTATACTGATCCCCCTCAACAGGTTGCATTGCCAGAAACTCTACTACTGCTCGCCCTTTGATCACTTTGGAGGTGAGATACTCAATGTCAAACTCTGTCAGCAATACCAACCACCTGCCCAATTTTCCCACTAGTGAAGGCACCGAATGAAGATATTTCAGAGGATTCTCTTTTGCCACCACCTGGATCTTGTATGACTGGAAGTAATGTCGCAACTTTCTGGAAGCCCATACCACGGCAAGATAGATCTTCTCAACTTCTTGATACCGAGCCTCATACGGGAGCATCTTCTTACTCAGATAGTAAACGGCATGTTCTACCCCTGTCTCATCTGCCTGTACCATCATTGCCCCTAATGCTTCTAATTCTATAACCAAATACAATATCAAAGGTCTGCCCGGTCTCGGAGGTTTCAATACAGGTGGCTTTACCAAGTACTCTCTGATTCTGTCGAAGGCTGTCTGACACTGTTCATTCCATCTCACTGGCTGATCTTTTATCAACAGTTTGAAGATAGGCTCACATACCGATGTCAACTTGGCAATGAACCGACTGATGTACTGAATCTTCCCCAAGAATGCTCTGACTTCTCTTTCTGTCTTCGGTGCAGGCATTCTGTGATTACCTTGATCTTTTCGGAGTCTAACTCTATTCCGCCCATTCCCACTGTATGACCAAGCAATTTCCCTGATGTCACCCCAAACACACATTTCTTAGGGTTTAGCCGCAGGTTGTATCTGTCAACTCTCTGAAGAAACCTTTCCAGTGCTTCAATATGCACAACCTTTGTCTCTGATTTCACCATCATGTCATCTACATACACCTCAATCTCTTTGTGCATCAAGTCGTGGAAAAGTGTAGTGGCCATCCGCTGATAAGTAGCCCCCGCATTCTTAAGCCCAAACGGCATAACCTTGTAACAATAAGTACCCCACTCAGTAACAAATGCAGTCTTATATTTGTCTTCCTCAGCCATGAGAACCTGATTGTAACCTGAAAACCCATATGCAAATGAATACATAGCGGATAAAGACGCGCTATCGACCAGAACATCTATATGTGGCAAAGGAAAATCATCTTTCGGACAAGCTTTGTTGAGATCTCTGTAGTCTACACACATTCTGACCTTCCCATCTTTCTTCCTCATCACTGCTAGAGAAATCAAGCCAAAAGCTTTTCCCCTGCTATGTCTCATCTTCACTAGTACTATCCCAGATTCCAAGGCAAAAGGCTTGAGGGTGGAAGGATTTTAGGACAAGGTCTTCTGGGAGGCCAGAATTGATCATATAGGCTGGTGGTGGTACGGCGCGGTAATTGGGTAAGGGGTTTCTGTGTGTGTCAGGCTGTTCTGTTTCTGGGTCAGGTATTTTCTTGGAGTCTATCAGGTCTTGGATTTCATGGCGGAGTCGGGCATAATTGTCAGTGTCATGGCCCCTTTGTTGGTGAAAGTGACAGTAAAGGCTTAGGTTATAATGTGGTGGTGGGGGATTGGGTAATGGTTTGGCTTCTAGGGGTGACAGAAGTCCTTGTCTCTTCAACTTCTCCAATACTTTGGACAAGGGCCTACCCAAGTTGGAGAATCTCCGGTTATGGATAGCGGCAATCTCAGCAGAAACGGGCTTTGTTCCCGAAGTTCCCCCAATGGGCCTCCTGTTCAGACCATAGAATTTTCTATTCTCGGCCTCTTCCTCTTCAATATCCATGACAGTTTCCCTCAACTGCTGAAAGTCTGCAATCATGGAGGTCATCCTCCTCAACTTTCTGTAAATGGAGGGCTTGGTGCCCTTGGTAATTATCTTAATCTGATCCTTCTCCGAAGGCCTAGTCTGCATTTTCAATAACTGACCCCTCCACCGGTCCACATACTCCTTAAAACTCTCATCTGCTTTCTGCTTAACATTCTCCAGATCACGGAGTGACAGATCGATCTCTAAGTCAGTGACATACTGCTTCAGGAAAGCATCGGCCAACTCCCTCCAATCTTCCTTCACTTTCTTCTCCAAACTGTGGTACCATACCACGGGAGCTCCCTCAAGCGACATTCCAAACATTTTCTGCACTTGGCGCTGAGATAAGCCAACTGAACTCATGACTGATACAAACTGTCGGAGATGCACCCTTGGATCCCCATTCCCGTTAAACTTAGCCATATCAGACATCTTGAACTGTGCCGGCAATTGTTCCTCGAAAGTCAGTGTGTCATAATCCAGCAAATCCTCATTCTTACCCCTCATCTTGCGGGTAACCGACTCAACCTGATCCCGAAGTTTCTGTAACTCTGCCTGAGACCCAGATACTCTGCATGCTGCATACTCTGCCATATCATCATCAAAAGTGGGGATATCATCCCCCAACCCATTCGGAGGCTCCTCACGCCTCACATTCTCAGAAACTCCCCCAGCACGGGGCACAGCCATACCAGCCACAGCAGTAGTCAAAGCTTGCAACTGTTCAGTGACATTGGCGAGACTGTTCTCTAACTGATCCATTCAGGATACCTCATTACCAGATTCACTCATGACTCTTATTGTTCTTTTAATGAGCCTTGTCCCTTCTCTAACCCAAACGGTATCTATGATGTCTTTTTTGAGACATAGAGGGTGTTAACATGATATATGTATGCATGAGGTGCATGAGATGCATGTAACATATATAACATATCAAATCAATTAAAAATTTTCAAACAAATCGGCCCGTTACCATTTTAGAATCTTTCGGGCTAATTGTCACAGGAGCGAACCCATCCCAATTTAAATGGCCCAGCGAGTTCACATCTTATGACAAGGAGCCCAACTAAATCCAAATGGTAATGTTCCGAACACAAGCACAAAGTGGCCCATCAACACTTAGACGCCTTTGGCCCAACAGTCATGAAATACGTTCTTGTCCCAGTTTAAATGGCCCAACAAGCCCATATCCCATGACAAATGGTCCAAATGGATCCAAACGACGATGTTCCCAAACACAAGCATAGAAGAAAGATAATGTAAACATAACGTAATAATTTCTACATAATGGCCCATCAACATTTCAGAAGCTTCGGGCCTAATAGTCATAAGGTTCGAACTCGCCCTAGTTTAAATGGCCCAGCAAGTCCGCGTTTCTGACAATAGTCCAACTGCATCCAAATGAGGATGGTCCACAAGCACATATTCAAGGAAATAATTGTTACTTTAGCCAACCCGGTCTATGGGTGGGTTAGCAAGAGTATAGACAAAGGCTCTCACCGGCGAATGATGGCCCACAACTAGGTCTCCCCACTCAAGGGTTCGAGCAACCAAGTGAGCGCACCCTTTTTTATACACTTAAGGTACGTGCCAATGAGCAATGGTGTGTGACGGATTGTCAAATGGATTTCCCGTTGTAGATTCCCTAGAGGGAAGGTGGAGCGAGGCACACTTAAATACTCAAGCCTCTTAGGCTCTTATCGCTTGGTGTCAGGAATAAACAACGAATCCTCCAAATTAGTCCATCACAATCGGCTACGAGTAGATGGCTATCTAGGTGCCTTCACAACTTTTCCTTCTAGAAAGGTAGTGAATGAAGGAAGACCCCAAACCATTACCTAGCCTCAAAATGCCTTTGATTAAACCCTTACTTTATCCACTATAGACACGGTCAATTAAAACATAAATCCAAACATTGCAAGACAATATTTCGGGGCCGATTCTCTATCCCCAGTGGAGTCGCCAGACTGTGGGACACAGAAACTGGGCGACATATGCTGTCCCGGGCTCGCGGCCCGGTCGGGAGTACGGAGTAGCCACGGGGGACTAAACCGGAGAATAATGGAGTAGCCACCCGGTGTGAACCGGGAAAATGAGATTTAAGGCCGCACTCACCCCTCGCAAGGGAAGACCTCAAACCGTTGGGTTCAGAATGGTCCCTTACTCATGCCACTTGTAACGAAATGATTTATGTAATAATTTATTCAGGCTTAAGTAGCACTTATTTCCAAGAGTATCATGCTTCTAAATTCACATTTACAAAATAAAACTTACACATATATTTCACATCTAAGATTGCATGCTTGGAAGTACATCAAAGGAGCGACAAACATATAACTTCATTGGCATATTATATTCAAGAAAACACAAACACACATACTAACCACACAAGCACACATGTGAGCACCTTCTCAAGTGGTACGTGGAATTGTATCCCAAGTACAGACCGCACTACCGTCCATTCGGATTCGGCTACGGAATTTACGTCTGGGTTTCCACCCGATATACCACAAGAAATAATACTCAAATGTTTTCATGACATAGGTATATGAATTGTAATACATTAAACACATTGTATTCATACATGTGGGGATAGCTACTAGGAAAACTATGTATGAAATCTGATGAAAAGGACTCAGTTCAGTGGGTGCGCGTTCGCGTAATGTTTGAAAACGCGTTCGAACGATAAATAGAAGGTTCGCGTTCGTGTAGCGTTCGAGAACGCGTTCGAACGGAACCAGACCTGATGCATGATAAGACTAAGAAAGTGCGTGTGCGTTCACGTAGCGTTCGAGAATGCGTTCGAACGGTAAACATAAGGTTCGCGTTCGTGTGGCGTTTGATAACGCGTTCGAACGGAACTAGACCTGATGCATGATGAGACTAAGAAAGTACGTGTGCGTTCGCGTAGCGTTCGAGAACGTGTTCGAACGGTAAACAGAAGGTTCGCGTTCGTGTAGCGTTCGAGAACGCGTTCGAACGGAACCAGACCTGATGCATGCAACACAAAGAATAAAGACAACAATGTCAAGCTCAATATGTCCGATTTAACGTATCTTGCATTCAACCGAACACACATCAACCGGCGCGGCAAAGCATCGTGGGTAAAGGCTTTAACCCCTCCTCGTAGAGGATCTTTCATTCCACTTACTAAGCCCATGCGCTCAATTGGATCATGCATACATAGAATTAGAAGCAATAATATCAACTTAGTATGCCCGATTGAACGTATCTTGCATTCAACCGAACACACATCAACCGGCGCGGCAAAGCATCGTGGTAAAGGGCTTTAACCCCTCCCCGTAGGGGGATCTTTCATTCCACTTACTAAGCCCATGCGCTCGATTGAATCATGCATACATAGAATTAGAAGCAATAATATCAAACTTAGTATGCCCGATTGAACGTATCTTGCATTCAACCGAACACACATCAACCGGCGCGGCAAAGCTTCGTGGTAAAGGGCCTTAACCCCTCCCCGTAGGGGGATCTTTCATTCCACTTACTAAGCCCATGCTCTCGATTGAATCATGCATACATAGAATTAGAAGCAATAATATCAAACTTAGTATACCCGATTGAACGTATCTTGCATTCAACCGAACACACATCAACCGGCGCGGCAAAACATCATGGTAAAGGGCTTTAACCCCTCCCCGTAGGGGGATCTTCTCATTCCACTTACTAAGCCCATGCGCTCGATTGAATCATGCATACATAAGCAACATGGAGAATTCAAGTGACGAATAATAAATAAACCGAAGCAACACAAAACAAAAGAGGGTGCCGTTTACTCAAGCGGTACGTGGAGTTGTATCCCAAGTACATACCCACTACCGTCCATTCGGATTCGGCTACGGAATTTACGTCTGGGTTTCCATCCTATATACCGCAAGAGATGACACTCTTTCATTCATCCAATACCCACAACACGCATCATACACACACAAGATTCAACAAAAATTAAAATACAGTCAAAATAAATAACAAAAATCAAATAAAGATGATTGTGGAAAGTACCCTAAGGTCTAACCTTTTTGCCAACTTTCGGGCTTGCGTTTCACGGACGTCGGAAATGGTACAGCTCCTCAACTTCTCTGGTTCAATGGTTTAGCGTCCTAGCTCACTGTTTTGCTGTTTTGCTTGCCGTTCGGTCTCCGTTCTGCTGCTGTTCGGTCTCCGTTCTACTACTGTTCGGTCTCTGCTTTGCTACTCCCTGTTCTGGTCACCTGTTTTGACGCTTCAACGAACTGTTTCGAGTGTTTTTCGTGGTTTTTAGTGTAGTTTTGTGTGGTTATTTCAAGAATTATAAGTGGAGTTTATGTTACTGTTTTAGGGGGGTTTTAGGGACTGTTTTGGGAATAGTTTGGGCTGCTGTCCAGACGTGTTTCAAGGGCTGTTTGGGGTGTGTTTGGGCTGCTGTTTGGAGGTATATTTTCGGTGGTGGAGGGCTGCTGTATGGGGGAGATTTTCGGTGATGGGTAGAGGTTTAGGGGGGTGCTGTTTCGGTTATGGAGTGGAGGAGATGAGGGGAATGGTTTGTGTTCTTCCTCTTGCTATTGCCGTGAGTGGCTAAGGTTCTTCGTGTTCGTGATTTTTGTGTGAGTTATCTGTATGAGCTAGAGGATTGCATGTCTTGGTTAGGGGTTGTTTATATAGAGAAGGGCTAGGGTTTCACCTTGTCTCACAAGGAAGGGATTTGATGGGGGACAAAATTTGGCTAGATTAGGAATGCAATATCTTTAATTTGTTGATTGATTTTAATTAGGCATGACATCTTTTTAATTTAGTATGTGATTTGTTTAGTTAGGAAGTTAATATATTTGATTTATCTTTATTAGGTATGATTATATTTTATGTTTTATTTAATTGGTAAATGGTTTAAATATTTTATTTAATATTTAATTTAATTCTCCTTGTGTTTTAAATGTGTTTTCTTATTGGGATGTTTTATGGGCTTTGGGGGGCTAATTGGGCTGGGATGCGAGGCTAGCAGTAAAACCAGAAACACCGACGCCGTTCGAACGCCCATTCGAACACTACACGAACGTGCGCAATCTGCCTGACGTTCGAACGAAGTAACGAACGCAGCCTAACGAAGACAGTGAACTTGTGAAATGAACTTGATGACGTACTTATTCTGAACTTCCCCTTCCGACCTCCGTTTCCCGCAATATCCTTAGCTAAAAAGGTAGTGCCTCCAATTGAGACTCATCATCGGGTTTCACATGCGAAAATGCAATGCCTACACGGGTCTCCCTGGAAGTCGGAGTCTATATAATCCTTAAGTTGTAACTTATATTTTCCATATATTAGAAACTTATCCTTAGTACCCTTAAGATATTTCAAGATATGTTTCATGATTATCCAATGATCATTACCCGAATCAGATTGATATCGGCTAGTAACACTAACGCCGAAACTGATGGCATGTCTTGTATATAACATAACATACATAATACTTACAATTCAAGAAGCATATGACAAGTTAGACATTCTAACTCTCTCTTTCTTAGTCTGAGGTGTCATTTTCTTCTAAAGATGTATGCCATATCGAAAAGGTATATTTACTGTATTGCAATTGGTAAAACCATACCTTTCTAATATTTTATCTATGTAAGTGGATTATGCTAACCCTATAAGCTTGCTTACTCTATCCCGGTAGAGCCTTATACCCAGTATATAGGAAGTTTCACCATGTCTTTCATCGAGAAGTTATTGCAAAGGTAGACTTTCACACTTTGCATAAATCCTATATCATTCCCATTGATAAGGATATCGTCTACATCCAATACAAGGAATACTATCATGCTCCCACTAACTTTCTTATAAACACACAGTTCTTCCTCATTCTTGATGAATTCAGATAATCTAATTATCTTATCAAAATGATGATTCCAGATTCGGGATGTCTGTTTAAGTCCATAAATACACTTATTGAGCTTAAAAACCATGTTTGAAGTCTCACTGGATGCGAAACCCTTTAGTTGTTCCATATAGATATCCTTCTCGGGAATCCATTTAGGAAAGCGGTTTTCAGATCCATCTACTATATCTCATAATCATGATATGTAACAATGGTTAAAAGAATCCCAATGGATTTTAGCACGACTACTGGTGAAAAAGTTTCCTCATAGTTAATCCCAATACGTTGAGTCTAACTTTCACTATCAGTTGGACCTTAATGTAAAGGGTTTTAGGGGGCAACTATGGGTAACGCAGAGAAACATGGAAAATCAAAATTTTCCAATTTTAATAATTTTTCTCGGGCAATTAAAATAAACTTATTTATTCTAATTACTCAAAAACTGAAATTTTTTACCCAAAAATCAGATTTTGACTTAATTACCGTGAGACCATAAACTTTTACATTTTGATCATTTTAGTCCAAATTTGTCAAATATAAATTTAAGTGATTTCAAATCACTCCCAAAATGATTTATACATGTTTTATACATCAAAATACAAGTTGCAACAAAAATTCCATTTTTTTAAATTGCCGAGAGGTACCTAGATTTTTCAGATTTTGCATTTTGGTCCAATCTTGTTCAAAACAACATTAGATGATATCCAATCAACACCAAATTAAATATACATCATATATAAATCATTACACAACACATATATGAAAAGCCCCAAATTTGGAATAGGTTAAGAACCCTAACTTCTTAAATTAGTCCAATTAACAAATTAATCAAAAATTAACAAATCCAATACTTTAATCAAGTCTCTACCACACCAAAAAATTCTCACCACTTTGAAATAACTCTAGATCAATTCTAGGTAATCAATGAGTGGCCTAACAACTCTAGAATGGCAAAAAGATCATCTAATGATCACAAGAGAGCTCATTAACACATTACAAGCTTTCTTTAATTACAAACATGCTTACATCCTTCATTCAAGCTTCCAAACTTCTCAACACAAAAACAAGAGAGTAGAAAAACATGTAGACATCATATGTTGTAGCTTAGTTTCTATTTAAAGAAAAGTTGAAAATACTTACAAATCTTCAAGATTTTCTTTGTTTTTCTTTAGCATTTTTTTTTCTCTCAAGTATATTGATTTGTGTATTTTATAGGCTTAACCTAATGAAAGAAAAATGAAACAAAATAATATATACTCCCCCTCCTCATGGCCGAAATTTAGGGAATAAATATCTAGATTTTTGTTTCAATTTTATTAATTAAATAAGAATTAGTTTACTTGTTCAAATTGTACACTACAACATTAAATGTATTACAACAAGTTAAACCAATCATATTAAGCCATTTCCTAACTTAATCATAACCTTAGATATTTATATTTTAATTATTTTAATTATTAAAAAATAAATAATTAATTAAATATAAATATCTCAAATATATGTATTATATTTGCTTTAAATAATCCAAATACATATATTAATGATATATGTCAAATATCATAATTTGACATTTAATTAATGTGTATTTAATAAAATCATACATTAAATACAAATACATATTAATTAGGAAATGACCATTAGGTCCATTTATATGTATTTTTCGTTTAATCGTTAAACGATTTATAAATCATCAATATTATTCATAAAAGTTGCCATAGTGCTCTATGAGTATATTTCATTAGTGAGACTCTCTAGGTTCATACATATCCATCACGAAATCAAATTTCGTGTTCATAATCTACCCACCCATAAATTATGATGAACATGAATAAAATAAATGAACCATACAGGTTGAGGTCATTGCATACGTATAATCCCTCCGTCACAGGTATCTAGATTATTCCAAAGATATAGATATAACGTCAAATCTCTATAGATATAATCACGTCGACGTTTCTATTAGCAATCTCTTAATAACACTTAGAAGTCATTTCTACAGTGTACCACAGGACCATGGATTTAACAGATTGCTAATTGACCGGCGTAAACACACACGTATAACGCAAGCACACGTATCGTTCAAGTAGTATAAAAATATCGATCCCACAAGGACTTAATTCCTACTGTTGTTATTAATTATTGATACTATTTATTTACAGGTATCTAATTATAGGGAGAAGGGAATTGATTGCTTTTGGTTGTTTGAATGTGGATTTGCTAATTAAAATAAAAACAGAATCAAAAGAAAATACTAAGGAAAATAAAAGAAAAGACTCAAAGATCTAGGGTCGTGACTCCACACAATATTATGCTAAAGATAATTGATTCTCTTACATATGTGTAATAAATCAGTTTGCTAACCTGGAACACGAAAATATGCAAATGCCTCTGTCGATGGTCAAACGCAAATACCCAGTATAACCCAATTGAACCATATGTCTACATCAACCAAATTAACTGGATTCATTAAGATCAAGTTCCAATTGTGGCTACCCCCGCCCGACAGGTATATGTCTATCCTGTAAGGAAATCTATTAAAGGGTTATCTATCCTCAAGGAAGATCGTGGGCTATTGAATCTAAAACTGAAAACTAAAATCCATATGTCTAGTTCATTTTAAGTTTACCACATCAATCTTATTGGTGATCAGACAACAAGAAACATTAAGCTTAAGACTCAATAAACAAACTAAAGAATTACCCAATAAATAATTAAATAAATTATTAAGCCTAGTAATATTGTGTTTCATCACTTCGCTAGAATAAAAATAAAATGCTGGGGTTAGAGGATCCACATTTAATATTTCTTATCTAGGAATCTCACTTATTATAATATATAAATTATTTTATGTTCTTCTTTCTCAGGAATTAATAATGTTAAACATTTAAAACCAGCCATATAGGCGGTAATCCATTTAGTCCAACTACACTAGCCATATAGGCGGTAATTATTTGTCACATAAAGACCAGCCATAAAGGCGGTAAAGTAATTTATATTTAGACCGACCATATAGGCGGTAATAAAATCTGCCATTAATTAATCCGGTTAAATTATAATTTAAATATTTTAATTAAGTGAGATTTACCTAGATAATTATATTAAATGTTTCACCTTTTACCCCAGCGGATATTTAACTACAAAACATAAAGAAAATAAAAAAAATAAAAACTGAAATTAAAATTAAAAATAAAAATACATAAATTAATTAATTACAAAAATAGATGCAATCCTTAAAAAACAGGGAAAAAATCCCAAGGAAAGCACACCAAATGAGGTGCAAATGAGCTCAATTTATAGGAAAAAATTTGGGTCGGCGTCGCGACGCCAAAATCCTTCTTGCGTCGCGACGCTGGCTTGTGTTGACTCGATCAAACGCAGTTTTACTTAGACTGTTGACGCGGATTTCATCGGCCCAATAGAATTACGACACGTGGCACACATTAATTTGGTCCAATGACATCTTGACACGTGGCAGAAGATGATTCGCGGATGATTCGGTCCAATCAGAAGATGACATGTGTCACGCGGAGTGTCGACACCATAGAATTGCGACACGTGTCATAGCGCATGTTAGCAGATCTTCTTTGATGATGACACATGGCACGACGCACGTTATCATGTCAAATTTCTCAGATATTGACACGTGTCCCCCGGCCCAGGTTAGCAAAATACGGCGCACGTTAGACGTCGCGATGCCGAAGCTTGCGCGTCACGGCCAAATTAAAATTTTACCCTTTTCATCATTTTCACTGTTTTGGCTCCAAATTGCTTCCAATGCTTCCCAAACTTTATTTATATGCAAAATAACAATAAAACACATCAAAACGTTCACAAAACTCAAGAAACTATACAAAATATTAGGTTAAATGAGTGGGTAATAGTGATATAAATACCACTCATCACACCCCAAAACCTAACGTTTTGCTAGTCTTCGAGCAAAACATAGAATAAAATAAATAAAGTTTAACTAAGCCACTTTCGTAGGGATCACGGTTGCATTTAACGTATGCAAGAAGCCTTTAAACCCCTAGGTGTCCCTAGTGGACGAGTTGTAGTCTCGTGAGGGTTTACAACAATGATACCCACAAACATTTTACAAAAGTAAAAAGGTAGTGAAACTAATGCACACAAAAGAAAAAAGACAAGCGAGAAGAGAATAAAGAAGTTAGTTACTAATCAGGTGAAACTTCTACTCTAAGTTACTAATTGTTTTGTTTCTTTCTAAATTACTGAATAAGTAAGTTCTCCGATTATTTTTACCATTCTCCATATACACAACCAACAAAATATTAAACAACTCATTTTTGCCCACAACAGTCACAAGTGTAGTTGATAAGAGAGTAATATTTTTGTCCTAAAGTTTTATCAGAATTCACACCTTTTTGCAGCAATTGAATAATTTTTCTGATTTTTTCTTTGATTTTTGAATTTTGAATTTTTATTTATTTATATACAATACCTTCCGTCTATGTAGCGAGTGTTGGGTCGGTGGCTCCCAAACCAGTTGGCTTTAAGGCACTAGGTGTTAAGACACCCCTACAGACTTAATTACTCAAACTTCAGATATATATATATTTTTGCAGCATCTTTCGATCCATGTAGCGAGCTTTGGGCCAGTGACTCCCAAACCAGTTGGCTTTAGGGCACTAGGTGTTAAAACACCCTTACAGACTTAATAATTCGGATCTCAGACGTTTTTTTTTTACTCCATCACTTTTTGAGATGCTTCCTCCAATTAAACCAGAGCACTGAATATTACAAACTTTTCAATTATAGCTCATGTTCGTATGTTACCATGCATGTTGATAATACCTGCTAACTGAGCATATGAAGATCCATTTTAATCAGTTTTATGGAGAATTTACAAATTAAATAATTCAAAAAGAAGTAAACAAAAATTAACTTGTTTCGAAAATGGGTTGAAATACGTATCAGGAGTGGGAACTCCTTACACAGCTATCTCTCACCAATTTCACCTTTTTAGTCAAAATAAAAACAAAAAAACGCAAAATATTTTTGTAATTTTTGAAAAAATTTCAATTTTTTTTGTATTTATCGAAAAATTTAGGAAAAAATAAAAACACCACACAAACTAAAAACAAGATATTAATCAACTAATTCCCTCCCCCCAAACCTAAATGAGACATTGTCCCAAATGTCTTAAACAGTAGAGGAAGAGTTTAGAAGATAATACCTGGTTACCTGAAATTCTACAGGAAAAATTACCGATTAAGATCTATGTCCAATTTACGCTTCTTACCACGATCGCTATCTGACCAGCTCAACTTGGAAAGAATGGGGTCAATTTTTGGTTCAAAGGCTTGGATTTGGTCAATTAATTCTTCGGCCTTTGTTGCAGTCAGGAAAATATCATGTACTGATTTTGTGACGAACTCATGTCTTTTGGCTTCCGCAAGAAATACAAACAGGAAATCGAAAAAATGTTCAATGTTGAGTAATCTAATGGGCTTCTGATGAATGTTCAAATGTGCCCATGATGCGACTGTGAATATCTCTTCAAACGTTCCGAGCCCACCTGATAAAGCAATAAATGCATCAGCAATATTAACCATTTCAAGGAGTTGTTCAGACATCCCCGAGACAATGCGTTCATCTCCATTTGTTTTCCCGATTATGTGTTCGTCCGCTAAAGTTTTTGGAATGATTCCCAAAACATGACAGCCACCTTTCTGAACGGCTTTTGAAATGCTTCCCATTAATCCAAGATTTCCACCGCCATATACTAGGTGCATATTTCGTTCTGCTATGACTCTCCCCAATTCCTTTGCAGCCTCAATAAATTCTGGTTTATTATCAGAATTGGACCCACAGAAAATAAAAATTTGCTTGATTCACTGCTGTGATGTTGCTTCCATTTTCTTTCTCTTATTTGGATGTATAGCTGGATGTGTCGAAGAGAGAAATGTAGAGCTGAATTTATAGAACTTGAAAATGGGTGAGTAATAGTAGCACTAGTACCTGCCAAATGACAATTATTAGATGAACGTTAAAATAAATCGTGAAAAGTTTAAAAAGTTTAGATCCTGTCGGCGAAAATAAAGGAAATAAAAACAGAAAAGCAAATCAAAGCAATTATTAAGGTAACGAAATTGTGTACGCAATACGCCACTAGCTTAGTATAAATTCATAAGGATGCGTCTCAAGAATTCATTTTTTACTCAACCATCACAAATGAATTAGCTCTCTTCTTTGTGATTGCCAAACACCATTCCTTATGTCTTAAAATGCTCCGTTTTTGTTTTTCCCTACAAAAAATAACACACAAAATTAAAAACTCTACAACATGTATACACAAAATATAAAAATAGAAATTACAACAAAGAGCATGGGTTGCCTCCCTACTAGCGCTAAATATTTCATCTTCAGCCAGACGTGACTGAAATCCATCTGTCAAGGAGGTTTCAGTGTCGTTTTGGATGTCCGATTAAAGACAATCCTGTGTGCGTTGCTTTTGAAGGGTCTCTTCCAACGGTAAAGGGGCAAAAAGAATTTTGTCCCATTCAGTGCTTGTGCCACCTTTTTAACTTTTGTTGCTCCAGTGGTTCCTGAAAAGAAAGAAAGAAAATCAGGAGGTCTCGTATGGTGCTTGACTTGGAATGGAAGTTCCATTCTGTCAAGCTTCTGGGTGATGTCTTTGATCTGTACTCCCCAAAACAGTGATGTTTCGCCTGAATGCATTGGATCCTCAATAAGGTCTGACATTTGCTCTTCCATTTACTTTGTTTCTTGCTCCACATTTTCTTAACAGTTGTATTTTAGGATTTCCTCGTTCATTTCTTCATCTGTCATATGTGAAATGCATGCTCCATAAGTGTCACCCTGAGGATGTAAAGAAATGTCAGATTTTAGGTCTTCATCCTCTGATATGACTGGCTCAGGTAGCTCTGCTTCAAACATTAGTGCAAAGCATTCTCCAAGATCTTCATTTTGAGGATGGAAAGTTTCATCCTCCCTTGTTGTTGCAGTTGGTACAAATAACTCATCTTCTTCATCCTCGTCAGAGTCAGAATAATAATAATCAAACCGAGATTCTGTTGGTTTGGGCCCCAGAACTGATACCTCAGATTCATGATTCTGCTCAGCCTCCTTCTCTGCTAAAGTGTCATCATGAAATGCTTGGTATTCAAAGGCTTCATCAGTGTCATCTGAAAATACTCCTTGAGGTATGTAGCTTGATTTTCTACTAATTGTCTCGTTTGTTCTGTCAGTCTCTGAATGGATGCTGATTGTCTCTGAATACTTTCGAATTGATTTTGGACTGATTCAAACATTGTATCCAACTTTTCGTCTTGTTTCTTGAACCAATCTTTGAGCATGTCAACCATCTGATCTTCCTCTGATGTTTCTGATTCTTGATGAAAATCGTAGATGGACGGTGGATAAGATGGAAAGTATGATGGTTCTTCGTACCTTGAATGATTCCAATAATTCTGCCACTCTGAAAGGTATATACATTGATTGCTTGGGTGGTTACCATCACATATCACACGTTTCCCCATTTCGTTCTGATGAGCAAATGTATTATTGCTTGATTCTGACATCCAGTGATAGTTGTTGGGCTGGACAACAAGCCTCAAAAAACCGGATTGTTGCTCCCAGATTTGGGGTGTATCTTCTAGTAAAGCTCGTGATATCTCAATCTCCCAATAATGTTCCATTTTTCAACCACCTGAAAACAAAATAAAGAAATAAAAATTACAGATAAAAATAAAGAAAATTAGATACAAGTAAATTAGATAGCTTCAAAATTAATAACTCGAGAAAAATAAGTCACCGGCAACGGCACCAAAAAATTGACCAGTGTAAACACACACGTATAACGCAAGCGCACATATCGTTCAAGTAGTATAAAAATATCGATCCCACAATGACTTAATTCCTACTGTTGTTATTAATTATTGATACTATTTATTTACATGTATCTAATTATAGGGAGAAGGGAATTGATTGCTTTTGGATGGTTGAATGTGGATTTGCTAATTAAAATAAAAACAGACTCAAAAGAAAATACTAAGGAAAATAAAAGAAAAGACTCAAAGATCTAGGGTCGTGACTCCACACAATATTATTGTAAAGATGAATTGATTCTCTTACATATGTGTAATAAATCAGTTTGCTAACCTGGAACACGAAAATATGCAAAAGCCTTTGTCGATGGTCAAATGCAAATACCCAGTATAACCCAATTGAACCATATGTCTATATCAACCAAATTAACTGGATTCATTAAGATCAAGTTCCAATTGTGGCTACCCCCGTCCGACAGGTATATGTCTATCCTGTAAGGAAATCTATTAAAGAGTTATCTATCCTCAAGGAAGATCGTGGGCTATTGAATCTAAGGCTGAAAACTAAAATCCCTATGTCTAGTTCATTTTAAGTTTACCATATCAATCTTATTGGTGATCAGACAACAAGAAACATTAAGCTTAAGACTCAATAAACAAACTAAAGAATTGCCCAATAAATAATTAAATAAATTATTAAGCCTAGTAATATTGTGTTTCATCACTTCCCTAGAATAAAAATAAAATACTGGGTTAGAGGGTCCTCATTTAACATTTCTTATCTAGGAATCTCACTTATTATAATATATAAATTATTTTATGTTATGCTTTCTCAGGAATTAATAATGTTAAACATTTAAAACCAGCCATATATGCGGTAATCCATTTAGTCTAACTACACTAGCCATATAGGCGGTAATTATTTGTCACATAAAGACCAGCCATATATGCGGTAAAGTAATTTATATTTAGACCGACCATATAGGCGGTAATAAAGTCTGCCATTAATTAATCCGGTTAAATTATAATTTAAATATTATAATTAAGTGAGATTTACCTAGATAATTATATTAATTGTTTCACCTTTTACCCTATCGGATATTTAACTACAAAACATAAAGAAAATAAAAAAAATAAAAACTGAAATTAAAATTAAAAATAAAAATACATAAATTAATTAATTACAAAAATAGATGCAATCCTTAAAAAACAGGGAAAAAATCCCAAGGAAAGCATACCAAATGAGGTGCAAATGAGCTCAATTTATAGGCAAAAATTCGGGTCGGCGTCGCGACGCCAAAATCCTTCTTGCGTCGCGACGCTGACTTGTGTTAACTCGGTCAAACGCGGTTTGACTTAGACTGTTGACGAGGATTTCATCGGCCCAATAGAATTGCGACATGTGGCACATGGTAATTTGGTCCAATGACATCTTGACACGTGGCAGAAGGTGATTCGCGGATGATTCGGTCCAATCAGAAGATGACACGTGTCACGCGGAGTGTCGGCACCATAGGATTGCGACACGTGTCACGGCGCATGTTAGCAGATCTTCTGTGATGATGACACGTGGCACGCGCACGTTAGTAAATCAAATTTCTTAGATATTGACATGTGTCCCCCGGCGTAGGTTAGCAAAATGCGGTGTACGTTAGACGTCGCGACACCGAAGGCTTGCACGTCGCGACGCAGCCAAATTACAATTTTGCCATTTTTCATCATTTTTTCACTGTTTTGGCTCCAAATTGCTTCCAATGCTTCCCAAACTTTACTTATTTGTAAAATAACAATAAAACACATCAAAACGTTCACAAAACTCAAGAAACTATACAAAATATTAGGTTAAATGAGTGGGAAATAGTGATATAAATACCACTCATCACTAATTCCATATTGAATACCCATGCTCTATACACAGAGCTGACATGTTCTATCTTGACACACACAAGATATCCTGAGGATCGGTCCACACCCAACGGACAGACGGATGTCTGACCTAAAGAGGTCGGTGACGTGACTGCCATTAAAGTGTGGAGGATATCTCATATATCCATAGTGGTATCTCAAGTCAAAGAATTATTATGCTACTCAACCCGAGAAGATTCTTATTGACGTTGGTTTAGTATCTATTAAGAATATTCGGTGAGTCATTCAATGTTTATCTGATATAAACACCTACATGTCTATACGAGTCTACAAGGCTCATGGTTCATTGAGAATCAACCATTGGAATCCAAGATTCCAATATACGATATGTATCGGTCTCAACGGGTTTACTTACTGAACAAGTAATATAAACCTTGACCAGGAACTGTTAAAGAAATGATACTATTATGATACAACTCAATATCAGTTGCGACGTTTTTATAATTTTATCATAACTAATCATTCTAAGGTCAATTACGTCTTTACCATATATAAAGAGATGTTATATAATAGAATCTGTTTATTTTATTCATAATAAAATATTACATTAGAATTTACTGGGAAATACATAAGAAAATTGGCGCTCTGAGTAGCAACCCTAACAAATTCTCCCACTTGCTCTAGTGCCAATGTCGATTGTATCTCATACCCATCGACTCTACATGTTTATCAAATAACTTTGGAGGAATGGGTTTCGTAAGCGGGCCTGCTATATTATCTTTACTCGGGATCTTGTACACGACAATGTCCCATCGCTACATAATCTCTTGAATGATGTGGTACTTCCGTTCCACATGCGCCCTCGGTTCTTTTGATTGTGCAATGGCTCCATTATTATCACAGTATAACTGAATCAGATTCGATAGTTGTGACAACTCCTAATTCTGTGATAAAGTTCTTAACCCAAACAGCTTCTTTTACAGCTTCAGAAGCTGCAATAAATTCCACCTCTGTGGTGGAATCAGCTGTGGACCCCTGTTTGGAAATTTCCAATAGACTACACCTCCGTTAAGGGTAAACACGAATCCTTATGTAGACTTTCTATCACCAAGATCCAATTGGAAATCGGAATCCGTATACCTATTAACTTGCAGTTCATTTCCTCAATAAATCATAAACTTATCCTTAGTACCTTTAAGATACTTAAGGATATGTTTAATGGCCATCCAATGGTCATTACCTGGATTAGACTGATATCTGCTTGTCACACTAACTGCGAAGCTGATATCAGGTCTAGTATATAATATGGCAAACATGATGCTGCCCAAACACGAAGCATAAGACTGATTAGCTATTCTAATCTTCTCAACTTTCTTTTTTAGACATATCTTTTTTGAAAGATGTACGCGATGTCTGAACAATATGTTTGTTGTCTTACAATTACCAAAATTATACCTTTCTAAGATCTTATCTCTGTACGTTGATTAGGATAACCTAATAAGCTTCGTTTCTCCATCTCTATAGAGTTTTATGCCTAAGACATAAGAAGCTTCACCAAGGTCCTTCGTGGAGAAATTCTTACAAAGGTAAGCTTTGATGCCTTGCATCATCCTGATATCATTCCCAATGATCATGATGTCGTCAACATAGAGAATTAAAAATACCACCATACTCCCACTGCCCTTCTTATACACACAAGATTCTTCTGAATTCTTGAAAAAACCAGACAATTTGATTATCTCGTCGAATTGAAGATTCCAACTTCGTGAAGTCAGTTTAAGTCCATAAATGAACTTCTTAAGCTTACATACCATGCCCGAGTTTTCGCCAGATACAAAACCTTCCGGTTGTTCCATATAGATTTCTTTGTCAAGAAAACCATTTAAAAAAGCCTTTTTGACATCCATTTGCCAAATCTCGTAATCATGGTAAGCGGCAATAGAAAATAAAATCCTTATAGACTTTAACATCGCTACTGGGAAAAAAGTTTCATCGTAGTCGACACCAGGTCGCTGCGTGTAACCCTTAGCTACCAGTCGGGCCTTAAATGTTTCAATCTTTTCATCAGGCCCGCGCTTTATTTTGTAAACCCATTTGATTCAGACGCATATAGTATAACTCTGATTTCATGGCTTCTTGCCACTTCACGGAGTCGATGTCGAATATCGCTTCTCTATAGGTAAAAGGGTCAGTCTCTTCTACTAAGAGAACATCGAGACTCATTTCTTGTATCAAATACAAGCGTTCAGGAGGTTTAGATACCCTTTTGGACCTAAGGAGGGTGGGTAATGAAGGTTATTCATCTTCTGAACTTCAAGTTCTTCCGTTGGTTTTTTGGTTTCAGGTTGTACTTCATCAATTTCAACATGTCTATGATTACCTCCTTCTGTCAAAAATTCTATCTCTAGAATTTTTTATGCTCGGTATCATAGAAAAAATATCATTTCATATTTGAAGGATATCCGACAAACCTAAACTTTTGCCCTCGAGGTAAAAACTTATTCTGCTGAGCCACCCTAACATATGCAGGACAACCCCAAACCTTAATATAATTAAGATTCGGTTTCCTACCGGTCCATATCTTATACGGAGTCATAGGAAAAATTTTGGAAGAAATCTTATTCAAAGATGTGTGGTAGTTAAAAGAGCATAACCCCATAAGTAATATGGAAAATCTGTAAAACTCAACATAGATCAGACCATATCCAATAATTTCTGATTTCTTCTCTCTGACACTCCATTATGTTGTGGAGTACCAAGAGGAGTATATTAAGCGAGAATCCCATTCTCCTTTAAATAATCAGTGAACTCTCCACTCATATATTCACCACCTTGATCAGATCAAAGACATTTAATATATGGTCTAGTTTTTTTTTCTACTTCGTTTCAGAATTCTTTGAACTTTTCAATGGTTTCCGATTTATGTTTCATCATATAAACATAACTGTACAGTAACACATCATCGGTAAAGGTAATGAAGTATGAAAAACCACTGTTTGCAGTATGACTCATAGGACCACATATATACATGGCAAAAAAGCCCGAGGCCCGGCCCGGCCCGGTTCGGCCCGGCCCGGCCCGAGGCGAAAAAAGCCTGGGCCGGGCTTCAAAATGGGGGCCCGGGCCGGGCTTAAAATAATTAATAAAATATTTTTAATTATAAAATATATATATTTATATAATAAATTTCTTATATTTATAATTTTTTATAATAAAAAAATCGAGTCCGGGCTTAAAATAATTAATAAAATATTTTTAATTATAAAATATATATATTTATATAATAAATTTCTTATATTTATAATTTTTTATAATAAAAAAATCGAGTCCGGGCTTAAAATAAATAAATATTTTTATTTATATAATATATATATTTATATAATAAATTTTTTATTTTTATAATTTTTTATAATAAAGAAATCGGGCCCGGGCCAAGCCCGGCCCGAGCCCAAGCCCGACCGGGCCGGCCCGGCCCGGCCCGGCTCGATGACAGCCCGGGCCGGGCTTTTTTCGGGCCCGGGCCAAATTTTTTTTTGCCGGGCTCGGGCCGGGCTTAGCAAAGCCCGGCCCGAGCCCGGCCCGTTGCCATGCATAACCACATACATCAGAATGTACGTGTTCCAATAAGTCAGTTGCTCGGTGTCCAACACCCAAAAAAGGGGCTTTGGTCATTTTACCCCGAATACAAGATTCATAGGTTGGATAAGGTTCAATGATGAGATACAAAATCAAATCATTCATAACCAACTAGGTTAGGCATTTCACGCCTATATGACCTAACCTCATATGCTAAAGTTCAATATTATTTATTTCAGATAATTTACGTTTATTAATTCCAGTATTCCAAATATCTCGAGAAGTGTGCAAAATATAATGACCATACTCATTTGGACAACAAATGATCTGAATATTATTTTGATCATATAAATACAAGGAACAGTTCTTAATATTTACATGATATCCCTCTATATCTAATACAAAAAGTGATATAATATTTGCTACGCATCCCAGTACAACATAACAGTTATGTAGCCAAAGTCTTCCACTAGGTAAGAGAATCTCACATAAGCCCACTGCAATCTCATCCAGAGAGTCACCATTCCCGAACCGTAAATTACATGAAATCCAATTTCGTGTCCATAATCTACCCACCCGTAAATTATGACGAACACAGATAAACTCACTGAACCATACAGGTCGAGGTCATTGCATACGTATAATCCATCCGTCACAGGTATTTAGATTATTCCAGATATATAAATATAAACGTCAAATCTCTATAGATATAATCACGTCGACGTTTTTATTATCAATCTCGTAATAACACTTAGAACTCGCTTCTATAATGTACCATGAGCATATGGATTTAACAGATTTCTAATTCCATATTGAATACCCATGCTCTGTACACTGAGCTGCCAGATTCTATCTTGACACACACATGATATCCTGAGGATCGGTCCGCACCCAACGAACATGCGGAGGTCTGACCTATAGAGACCGGTGACGTGACTGCCATTAAAGTGTGGAGGATATCTCACATATCCACAATGGTATCTCAAGTCAAAGAATCATCATGCTACTCAAACCTATAAGATTCTTATTGACGTTGATGTAACATCTATTAAGAATCTTCGGTGAGTCATTCGGTGTTTATCTGATATAAATACCTACATGTCTATACGAGTCTACAATACTCATGGTTCATTGAGAATCAACCATTTGAATCCAAGATTCCAATATACGACATGTACTGGTCTCAACAGATTTACTTACTGACCAAGTAATATAAACATTGACTAAGAACTGTTAAAGAAATGATACTGTTATGATACAACTCAATGTCAGTTGTGACGCTTTTGTAGTTGTATCATAACTAATAATTCTAAGGTCAATTACATCTTTACCATGTATAAAGAGATGTTATAAAATAGAAACTATTTATTTTATTCATAATAAAATGCTACATTAGTATTTACAGGGAAATACATAAGAAAATTGGCGCTCTGAGCACCAACCCTAACACTTAAAGGTTTCCACATTTCCATCAGGCCCTCGCTTCCTTTTATAAACCCATTTATAACCAATATGTTTAACTCCTTCATGAAGTTCAACCAAGTCCCAAACTTGATTGTCATGCATAGAATTCATTCCGGATTTCATGGCTTCCTGCCATTTTCCCAAATCGATATCCAATATCGCCTGTTTATACGTAGTCAGATCCGTTTCCTCCAAGAGGAGAACATTGAGGCTGCAATCAGATGTTAAAAACAGTCTCTCCGAAGGCTTTGATATTCTATTCGTCTTACATAGAACCTGTGTTATAGATCATTCTCATAGTTGGATCTCTGGTTCCATATCAGGTTCCTCAATATTGGGATCAAACTCATCGAGTTCAATCTTTCCACAATTTCCACTCTCTCAAAAATATATTTTCAAGAAAAATGGTAAAACGAGCAATAAATACATTTCCTTGCTTAGAATCATATAATTGGTATCCCAAATAATTTTCAGGATATCCAACGAACCTGTATTTATTCCCCTTGGGTGCTAGTTTATCCCATTGTGCAACTCTAACGTATGTAGGACAACCTTAAATACTTAAATATCTAAGATTTGGATTCCTATCGTACTATATCTGATATGAGGTCGTAGAAATAATTTTAGATGGATCTCTGTTAAGTATGTTGGCGGTAGTAAGTAAAGCATAACCCCAAAGGTAATATGAAAGATTTGTGTAGTTCATCATTGATCGTACCATATCTAATAAAGTATAATTTCTCCGCTCAGACAGACCATTGTGTTGAGAAGTTCCTAGTGGGCTGTATTGGGTGAGAATCTCATTCTCCCTTAAATAATATTTGAATTCATCGCTTATGAATTCACCATATCGATCTGATGGAAGGCACTAGATGCATTTGCCAGTTTGTTTTTCTATTTCATTTCAGAATATTTTGAACTTTTCAAATGTTTCCGTTTTATGCCTCATCAAATAGACATATCCATATATTTACTTATCATCAATGAAAGTCATGAAGCAAGTTGAATCATCATGAATGATATGATTTAATAGACCACATACATCACTGTGAACTAGTTCCAATAAATCTTCAGCACGGTGTCCAACATAAAGAAATCGGGTCTTTGTCATTTTCCATTGGATACATGACTCATAAACCGAATAAGGATCTAAGGTAAGATCTTCAATCAAACCATCCTTAACCAAATTTGATAGACGTCTAACACCTATATGGCCCATTTTCATATGTCATAATTTAATATTATTTAATTTAGATCTTTTACTTGTAATTTCCTCTATATTGAAGACATCACGATATGTTTCCAAAATATTATGACCGTTAGATAAAGAACATTCACATATCAAATAGTTGTATTTATCATATAAATATAAAAACATATCTTTAATGTTTATTTTATATCCATTTTTATCCAATATCAGTAATGATATTAGCTGTCTGATAAGAGAGAGTACATAATAAAAGTCATGTAAATTAATATACATTGATTAGGGAGATCTAGAACAACTGTTCCTATGGCATTGACATCAAATGTCTCATCATTTCCAACTCTAGGTTGGATCACTTTTTATTGAGCATTCTTTTAACTCTCATGACTTTCATGGAGTTTCAAATAGAAGTGAGACTACCGGTGTCTAACACCTAATTACTATTTGCATCTATGGCTAATAAGATGTCAATAATAAGAAAAATGCAAAGAGTACTTGAGGTTCCTGCTTTTCCTTTCAGTATTGGACAAGCACGTTTATGATGTCCAGACTTTTGGCAATGTAGACATTCATCATAAGCTATACACGGTCTTACAGTTTATTTCTTCTTATTTTTTTATTTTAATCTTCTTAGACTTTCTAGAAGTATTTTAATTGCTTGCTCTACCATGGAGGTATAAAATTAGATTATCTTTCTTCAAATAATATTCCGCCATGCGCAACATGTTATGAAGCTCTTCATATGTGGCTTGCATCGAATGCTCCACAAAGCCATCATTTGTACTGTGTAAAGAAGACATAATTAAATTTCGGCCTAGCCTTTCATCTATCATAATATCCGTTGTTCCAAATATAGGACATGGTCAATCATATTTAAAATATGAATGCTAACCACTCATTCATCCTTGAACGTAGCATGGAACAATTCGTTAGACCTCCAATACATCTCAATTTCTTGATTTTCTTCGAACAACTCCTTGAGTGTTCTCATAATGCTCCAAGCATGTGGTATGTCTATCTACTGTCTAAGAAAATTGGGAACAATTTGGACAGACATTGGATTGAGCTTCATATAGCTCAATCGTTCCGACTCCAAGATAAGGTGATTGTTTATCTCATACTCTAAGTAGTTCAAGACTATCAATCGTTCCGACTCCAAGATAAGGTGATTGTTTATCTCATACTCTAAGTAGTTCAAGACTATTTTCAGTTTATTAGAATCCAAAAGCCATGCTAATGGATTTACGGCAGCCTTCTACATGACAATAATTAAACACTAGTAGAATACTTTCATTTCAATATATAAATACTAATACAATTACAGATTTTAAATTTATTAGTGCCCTCCCACTATTTTACGTAATTCTGTAATCTCTCTTAACGGAAAAATAGAAATTTGGCAATCAAATTTCATAGCAAGAAGTGGATCCCATGACATTTACTTCAGCCTCATAATAATGACGGTCTTGTCATTCATAAACTTATTAGGTAGACCTCAAAGGTCAATCACATTCATGTGACTCCTAAGTTTGGTCCTGAACCGTTTCTTATCCTCACAATAATGACGATATTGGATTAAGACGTGTTCCATGTGTATACTTGTCAATGTGCACTAATGAGCTTCGTAAGTACACTCTCACAATAATGACGGTATTGTGTAACTATGTCAACTCATCAAAATATATATAATATTTTACTGGAGCGACCTATGTTTCGACCACTTATACCCTCACAATAATGACGATATTGGGCATAAGTAATAAGAATTCATTCATCTCCATATTGATAAGACAAACCATCCAATAATGCTCCAACATTATTCATGCTATTACTTAAAATAAAGTAATCACCTAATCACGGGAGATTTATGACAATCAAGTCATTAACATGTTTGGGTTAAAATAAAAATTTTAATTTTAAATACGCAATGCATATCTAATATGTCTAATGCATAATTAAATTAAAATTATAGAGGCATAGATTTAAAAACATGTCAAATATGCAACATGTATTGTACCTGCTCTGATGCCTTTCTGTTGGGGCCGATGTGGGACCCCTAGGGTAGGATCGGTACCTCGCGCAGTAAAAATAGGTATAACCTATGGTAATTGAGCATTAATATATTTTTAAATATTTTAATGGAATACTATTTTCCATTACGAGTGTATGGCAAATCAAGGATAAATCGAAGTCCGAAAAAATCAAAACGGGAGAAAACTGGGTCATGTGCGTGGTGCGTCGGTCTGGTTCGGTTTCGATTTTTATAATTAATTTAAAAATTGAATTTTAAATTTTTTAAAAAATAAAAATATGATTTGAAATTTATTAATTGGAAATTAGTTATTTGAATTTATATTACGTTAAATTAAAAAATTAAATTAAAAATAAAATAAAATAGTTTAACCTTAAACTTTTAAAAACTTAAGTTGCCCACGTATCCTATTGGGGTGAGAGGAATCAAACTCATATAGTTCCATTATTATTTTTAGATAGTTCCCTATTATTATTATTTACTCATCATCATTATCTGTGCCTATTGTTGATCCTTCAGCTCCTATTTCGCTTGCACTTGCAGATGCATTATTGAACAAGTCTTCAAAGTCATTGGGGCATCTTCTTGTTGCATCATATCAGCTCAGGTCCAATCATCCACACATGTTGTTGCTTATAAAATGCTTGGATGTAATGAAGACTGTCTCGCTTCCAAAATATTACCTCCTAAGTTGAAGGCTTGTTCAACCGCAACGGTGGAAACAGGTGCTGTCAGCACCTCTTTAGCAATAATTGATAAAACAGGATAGACATTTTGATGTCGGTTCCACCAGTCAAGTACTTGAAATTTTTACTTATTAAAATCTCAGGAGAAAGCTCGAAATTGGTTGATAAATAATTATCTAATTCCAGCTTGTTAGTCTTAGTTTCCTTATGTTTTTTATTTCTTTGTAGTAACCAACGATCACCTATGCTAAGTCCTGAATGTATTGCGAGTTCGCTACTAGATTGTCCTGATGATTACAAGTTATATCTACTAACATAATCATTAAATAAATCAATTAAATCATTTTTTATTCCATCTATTATTTTTCTAACATTAATTTCATCATATATTCCTAAAAATTTATATTAAGTTTATAAGCCACTATTTAAACCTTCTAATTTAAATTTAAGATAAAAAATGTGGCAATAAGATAAATCAATGGAATGTATTTAAAATAAGTCAATCATTTTCTCTTCATAACAGTAATAGCTTTAATTAAAATAATATCATTAACATTTGAACTTTCAGCATGCTCATATAGAGTACCGACAATATTCAAACATTCAACAAGAAATAAAATTGTTATAGGTTAATAAACTTCACTATAAATATTTATTGCATCATTAAGAACTTTAAAAATTTCTAAATTTTTTCACAAATATCCCAATGACTAGGTCAAAGTGTTATATGTTGAACATGTTGGGAAAAAAACTAAAGAAAATAAGTTAAATTCCAACAAGTTGGAACACCTCGTGAAAATTTTACCCATTTAACACCATTTAATTTACAAACCTTGGCCCATTCTCTCATGACATTAAAATATGAAAAAATATAATTAAGTGCAATCTTAATAGGATTAATGTGATGTTATAAAAAAATCAAACCATCTTTAACACTTAAATTAAGGACATGACATGTTCAACGAATATGAAAAATTGACCCCATGTAACTCCCCGGTAATACCGATGACTATTACTCGGTAATTCCAATGACTACTATGCTAAAGATGGCATAATCCATGATATGAATAATTTTCAAGCATGTATGTGCTCATGAAATGACTCTTTGGATATTCGGTAAATTCCTTGCAGTTTCCATATAAAATTGTTCGATGTTCCACTTCGAACAACTCTTAGTATTTAGGATATAACCTTTTCATACGATCTCTTATTTTTATAAATTTTATATCGTAAGAAAGCTAAGACCGAGACCTACAATTTACGTGTTGAATAGTTTTCCAAATTTGAATCAGAAACAGGTAAAAAATCATTAGTTTTATGGATGCTACAGTGAAATTCGAGAATAGACTAGAATTGGGTGATGTGGCACAATCTCAACCACTCATTTCATCACAAAAAATCAACCTTTCCCTATAAATAGGAGACTATTCATTCATCTCCCTCTAAGCCCAAAAATGTGAGTAACCTATGGAGGATTCTCCAAATTTTCTTCTTCTTCTTCCTCAAGCTAATTTAGATGTTGTTAGGGATATACCCTATACCCAACTTGTGGATGGGCTATATGTACATGTATTTGTAATATTTTCATTAATTAATAAAATGGAAATCTTTATTATACGTGTCTTACATAACTTATATGAATCATCAAACACTGTAATAAAGCCCTTGGAGTAATAAGATGATGGCTTCCACGCCTTATGAGAATCATTACTCTTAAATGTTCCTAGTCATAGTTTTGTGAATAATATGGGCGTTCACAAAGCGGAGATACTGGCATGATGATATGATCCTCCCTTAAGTGGGGTAGCCGATCTCATAAGATACTAACCGAGATCCTTCCACTTGGTGTATCACATGGATGCATGAGTTGCTCGTGTCCATCAAACTGACCGCCGAAAGTTTTCACATGGAGTGTTTATCCCATGTGTCTGTGAGATCTTTCATATATCGATTGTATGACTAGTCCTTAGACTTGAGGTCTTTACAATCTTATGTGTGGATCAAATATCTTTGACATTCTCCTTCCCCCGTTCAAAAGATCCGGTCATAAGGGTATGATTGGGACATTTGTTGAAACACATGAAGTTTGTAACGATACAACAGAGAATCACCACTTTCTCGGATAATATTTTCTTATAAGAGTAGTATTCCAGTTCGTGGGTTGATATGTGTGATATGTGCTTGAGACTGTGGCCGCAGCGGAAGAATCATGTGAGATTCTTGGGTTAGCACGATTGATGACATTATCAACATCATACCTTTGACTATATGGGTAGACACTTTCCATACCCTAGGTCAAACAACATGGATACAGTGAGGCTAGGGACCGTATCATATGTAAATCACATACAGAATAAGTATATATATATATATATTTCCTTCTCATTTAGGGGCCTTGACATGTTGCTAGATGTCAACCTTGGTAATTGAAATCGAACGACCATCTGTTCGGAGGATAATTTATGTTCGATTAAATTATCACGATTCATTTCATATCCAACTTGAGGGGAACCCAAAAGGTCACAGATAACAAAGTTGAAATCAATGGTTAACAATGCACAGTACAAATTTAACGGCATATATGATTGCTGTAGGAATTGTTCACAAATGGTTCAATGTATTTAATTATTGAACAGATCATTTATGAGGTTCCATAATGGCTTAGGGATTGGTGAATGACGATAGGGGCACTTTGGAAATTGGAATAAATAAATAAATAAAATGTGAATAGTAATATGAATATTAAATTTTTTTTATTTGTTATTTGTTTTGAATTCCAATTCGGCCCAAACTCTTATTAGGGTTTTATAATCTCATTAAACCACTAAATTAAGATCCAATGGCTAAGATTAAATTAGCATTTATCCAACATCAGATTCTTAATTAACTTTGTTGTCTTTGGAGCACCTATATAAACCCAAAGAATTCTTCACAAATTTTTTACACCAAAACCTTTCATATCTTGGGTTTATATAAGTGAGCAACTCTAAAGTTTAAGAGTAAGCCACTGATTTTGAGGATCCTTAAGTCTAATTGACTAGAGGAATCTCGAGTTAAAAGTTTTTAAGGTATTTGCCTAGGCTAGCACCAAGGGCAAAATACCTGTGCACTCAAGGCATAGTCTTGCCGTTGAGTTTTGGCTTTGGTGTGTGCACCTTTGGAGGCCACACACTTGGGTGGCTCTTTGGAACATGGAAGAGCTTGCTGAGTTCGAGAAAAGCTTGTAGATTGGAGGGAGGACTGGAGGAGTCTTCGGTTCAAGTAAGTCTTTTTCTTTCTTTATTTTAATTAGAGTTCTGATGATAGTTAGCATGTTTAGGTTTATATTTTTTGCATGTTTTATGAGTTTTTATGCTTAGAATATATATAGTAACATGCCTAGGCTTGTAGAATAATCAAAACAAATGGGTCTTGGGCAAAGGGATAGCGGCATCATAATTTGATTTTTTCTTGATTTTCCGTTGTGCACTCGCGCCCGCTTCCCAATAGTGGTATTTGCGCGCCGTTTTTTTTATTAGTTCTCTCTCATTTGAACTCGAAATTGTGTGTGTAAAAGCGCGTTGGAAAACTAATACCCTGAACTTAATTTTTGGCACAAGTTTTGCATGATTTGGTTAAGATTTGAATTGTGAAATTGCATTTAAAGTTCACGCATCTGTAAAAAACATGAATAATAAATTTATTTGATTAAAATAAAATGAAATATCATAATTAAATATTAATCAAAGTTATTTAATGCCTAAAATAATTCCAACATATTAAAACTTATATGCTTGATGATTCTATGTATGATTAGAATTGGCATGATTATTTTAGGGTGCAAACATCTATAGACTTTCTAAGGAAATAGAGAGTGTATTGCTTATCCCTTAGATAAGTAATTATTCCGTGATAAATATAAATCACTTGTTTATAATAAAAGACATTATAAAAGATACAAGTGGGGTGAGACCAAGGCGTTAATAAAACAATCCAAACTAAAGTTAATTTAACCAAAGGTATTACTAGAGTTAGATAATGATTTGGTATCTTCCTTCACTTACTACCTTTTTATAGCCAAAAGGAAAAGTTGTGAAGACATCTAAATAATCATTTACTCA
Organism: Zanthoxylum bungeanum; assembly: GCA_019454045.1. NCBI lineage: Eukaryota > Viridiplantae > Streptophyta > Magnoliopsida > Sapindales > Rutaceae > Zanthoxylum > Zanthoxylum bungeanum. The sequence continues at coordinate 86,593 of SKCR01034741.1, forward strand.
AAGCTTACCTTAAATCATATTTAAAGTGTTGGACTAATTTGGAGGATCTATTGTTTATTCCTGTCACCAAGGCAATAAGAGCCTAAAAGGTAAGGGTATTTAAGAGAGTTCGCTCCACCCTCCCTCTGGGGAATTTTCAATGGAGGAATCCATTTGACAGTTATTCACTTAAACTTGCTAAAATCCTCAATAATAATTTAAGTCTAAAATTTGCCTCCCATTGTAAAGTATAGACCCAAAGGGCTTAAACCGTATTGGCAGGACTAGGCTTTACCAGACTGACCAATACCAATTTTTCCCTAAATCGTACTATTGTTAATGGTTTGACTTTTCTGAGTCATAAGACACAGCGACCCTTAGGCGTGGTCTTATAACTTAGTGGCAAAGATTGGGTGTCCACAAGGACTAGATAAGCTATGGCAAGCTTGATTGCCCAACCCAATGATCAAGGAATTGTGATTTATATAATAAATTGGTTGGGAACATACCTAATTATCGTATCTTATAACGACCGGCCCTAGTCGGAGTTATGAAATGATGATAATGGGATCCTTGCCCACAAGAAATCCATCATATTGGGGTTGATGCGATTTGCTTAAAATTTTAAAACAATTGAGTGGGAGCAAATTCATAATATTAAAAGCCCATGTTATTATGAAACATTAATGAAAACATATTCCTAATTTTAACATTCTCTCTTAACATGTGGGTTAAAATATTTCACAAACATTCAAATGGCAAACAGAGTATCATTTCGTTCCATCCTTGATGAGCATAAGCTCAAAGGGGACAACTACAATGACTGGTTTAGAAACCTTAAAATTGTCTTACGACAAGAAAAGATTTTATATGTTCTTGAAAGACCATTTCCCCCTGAACCCGTAGAAGATGCTGATCAAAATACATTTGATGCTTGGAAGAAACACGTCGATGATGATGAGCAAGCAGTTTGCATAATGCTTAGCTCTATGTCGGATGAACTTCAGAAATCTCACGAAGATATGGATGCTCAAACCATCATCTTTCACTTGAAGGAGTTATATGCAACTTTCGTTCATACCGTGAGATTCCAACGGTCATGTGCCTTATTCCAAACAAGGTATAAGGAAAGATCTGTTAGTGGACATGTGCTTAAGATGATTGGCCACATTGAAAAATTGGCCAACCTCTGGTTCATCATGGATCATGAGATAGGTCACGATCTAATTCTTCAGTCCTTACCAAAAGACTTCTCTAACTTTATTATGCAGTTTCATCTGTCTAATAAAGAAGCTACTTTAGCAGAATTACACAATCTGATAAAGCAAGCAGAGAATGACTTAAAACCGGAGCTTAAAACCTCCGTCATGCTTACGGGTACTGACTTGAAGCCACGAGGCCCAAAGAAAAATAAGGGCAAGACCAAGGCTCCAGATCACCTAAAGCCCAATGGTAAGGTGAAGAAGAAAAATGGAAAGTGGAAATGTTTCTTTTGTGGAAAGAAGGGTCATTGGAAGAAAGACTGCAGATCCTTGAAAGCCAAGGAAGCTAGAGAAGCCCAAGAGGCCAAGAAGCCCAATGCTTCAGGTATGTTGTATATGATTGAACTATATTCTCAAAACTCTGAACCTTCTACTTGGGTGCTTGACACCGGTTGTGGGACTCACTTATGTAACAATGTGCAGGGCTTGAGAAACAGTAGGAGACTCCTTCATGGGGAGGTTGACTTACGCATGGTTAATGGAGCAAAACTGGCTGCATTATACGTAGGGACTTATTCATTAGTTTTTCCGGATGGTTTAGTTTTAGACTTAGAAGATTGTGTTTATATACCTTCTCTAGTAAAGAACATCATTTCAATTTCTTCTTTACGTAATAAAGGTTTTTCATGCCTAATAAGTTGTAATGAATGTTCTATTTATTTCAATGAAATAAAATATGGAGATATTATTTTGAATAATGGTATTTATGTCTTACAAACTAACAAAGAATGTTCAACCTCTAATATATACAATGTTAACTTGAATAATCTCAATGAATCACTTCTATAGCACAGTCGCTTAAGTCATATCAATGAAACAAGATTAACTAAGCTACATAAGGATGGGTATTTCAGACCCTTCAAATATGAACCTTATGGAACTTGTGAGTCTTGTTTACTTGGTAAAATGACCAAATTACCATTCAAAGGTAAATGACAGCGTGCAACAGAGACATTAGAACTCATACAATCTGATGTATGCAGACCAATGTCAGTTACCGCTAGAGGTGGATTCTCCTACTTCGTTACCTTTATCGATGATCACTCGCGATATGGGTATGTGTACCTTATGCGGTACAAATCTGAAGCCTTTGAGAAATTCAAAGACTTCAAAGCTGAAGTAGAAAACCAGCTTAATAAAAGTATTAAGTCACTAAGGTCTGACCGAGGTGGTGAATACTTAAGCAACGAATTTCAAGATTACTTGAGAGAAAATGACATTTTTTCCCAGTGGACTCCTCCGGGAACTCCACAGCATAATGGGGTCTCCAAAAGGAGAAATCGGACATTATTAGATATGGTCCGATCAATGATGCCAGGCTTGGATCTACCGTTTTCATTTTGGGGTCTTGCTTTAGAAACTGCAACACTACTACAAAACCAAGTTCCTTCCAAGACTGTTAGTCAAACACCATATTATTTATGGTATGGGAAACGTCCTAGTCTTAGTTATTTAAGAGTTTGGGGATGTGATGCATATGTTAAGCTCACACAAACTAACAAATTGGATGATAGGGCAATTAAATGTAAGTTTGTAGGATGTGCCTTGAACTCAAGAGCATACATGTTCTACATCCCAAATGAACAAAGAGCATTTGTCTCACGAAATGCTAAATTTCTAGAGAATGAATTCCTTCTCAAGAAATATAGTGGGAGTAGACTTGACCTCGATGAGGTACGAGAAGAACAAACTAACATAGAACTAAGCCCCAGGCCCCTTAAAAGGGTAGCGACGGAACAACCACAAGGTTATGAACTTAGAAGGCCTGGCAGGGAAATATATGAGCCTGAAAGATATGATTTCCATATTGATGAGGAACATGATCATGTCATTGATAATGATAATCCCACCAGTTATGACGAAGCAATGCGTGACATTGATTCAGCCAAGTGGCTTGAGGCCATGAAATCTGAAATAGACTCTATGTATCAGATGTTGGACAATTATGACCCATAACGTCACTATTTGTACAGATCATAGTTTTTTTGTACAAATTAACTAACAAATTAACTATGTGACAAATGAGATTGCACTCTTATCATTTGTGATTAGATCACCTAGATATATAAATGATGAGATGTCCCTATGATTTGTTCCTGGATAGAGAATGATATGAGACAGTATCAGTCCACGAAGGATAAATCATTAAATATCCCTAGTCAGAGTATTATCGAGATCGGACATCGATAAATATGTAAAAGACTAGTATTACACTTGTGCGCGTTTGTGAGGGCACAATGACATAATTCTCATATATTTGGGTATAGGATACTCATGCAAGTGTAATAGGAGGTTAGGTTTTACCGATGGTACGGGAAACAGCTTCGCTCTGGATAGACCCCCGTGGAATCACATTGGTAGTATGACTATGTGTCCATAAGAGTCTGCAATCAGGGTAGGTGTATTTGGTCTTAACCTGAGACTTGCACCGCTAATACTTACGACAATCAATATACTTTTATTGAGGTCGTCCAGGGCTTTAACAGGTTCTGTGTACGCCAATGCTGGGTATATTGAGAATCCTAGAGTGTTGGGTGTGATGTTAAGACATAAGTATCACTCCAGTCATATGGAGATGATGGTCACATAGGATACATAACTTGTTCTCTTAAATGCTCGAGCTATTGGGATATTATGACTAGGTCATTTATATCCGATTAGAGAGACTAGTTACCAGACATCCGATATGTGCTTCGTACGGGGCAGACACAATTCCAGCCCCAGGCCTTGCACGTGATCGTCCGATGCTGGATCGAAATACGCAATACTATGGTATACTACGCTTGATATAGATCACATATTCCTATAAGGATATTTCTGGAGAATTGGGTAGGCATGGCGCTTTGCTAGAAGCCAACCTTGTCTTGTAAATCGGTATAAACGTAGTATGAGGTACTTACGTGTTCGGATAGTCCGACGACCGTATTTACTGCCACATATCCGGGGATCTCATGGGTCGCTTCCCGAAGATTCACCGATGATGTATGACGGCGCGACGGAAAATTCGTTAATTTGGAATTAGCGAACCCGAACCCGAGATTATTTGCGAGCGCATTCGCATTTCGAATTCGAGTGTGGCACGCAAGTCAAATCGAGCGTCAAATCGCAAGTCACATCAAACGTCAAATCACATGTCACTTTGAGTGATGTGACAATTTGATTGATTGATTTGAGTGATTGATGTGGTAGTTGAAAAGCATTAATTGTTTTTCACTTTTGACTTTTTCTTTTTGAAAATGAATAAGTGGTAAATGGTTTAATTTATTTTGGAAAATATATAAACCATATACACTTTATTTTTCACTCTCTCTCTCTCCACACATTTACGGTTTCTTGGAAACCATTTTTCCCTCCTCTCTTTCTTTCTTCCTCACACGGCTTGGAGCCGATTCTTCTCTCCATTTTCTGGTTTTGACTGAATCAATGAGAAGCAAAGAAGAAGAAGAAGTGCTAGCACACACATGGGTTATACAAAGGTGATAGGGAAACGAACTCTTGAGCTTGGAATCATTTTAGAGCTTGGAGCTTGGAGCTTCCATGGAGTCTCCCATGGCCGAATCTTGGAGGAGTTTCACAGCCCAAAACCGAGCACCACAGCAGTTCAAGGAGGCCACTGCCGAGCTTCAACAAGGAGGAAGAAGTGGCTTATTCTTCGCGTCGCAAGATCCGTTCAATGTGAGTATATTCCGCACCTCCTTTAATGTGTATTCACTTGTTTCATTGCTTGATTTCATGATCTTGGGACCTAATAAGAAACCAACATTAGAATCAAGTCAGAGACTTGGTGGATTCATCTGAAGGGATAAAACCCATAGACTGCAAGTGGATTTACAAGCGTAAAACTGATGCAGAAGGAAACATCCAAACCTATAAGGCTAGGTTGGTTGCGAAAGGTTATAGACAAATCCAAGGAATTGACTATGACGAAACCTTCTCACCTGTTGCAATGATAAAGTCAATTCAAATTTTACTGGCACTAGCAGCTCACTTTGATTATGAGATTTGGCAGATGGATGTCAAAACAGCTTTCCTTAATGGGAACCTTGTAGAGGAAGTCTATATGACACAACCTGAGGGGTTTGCATCTAAGGATGATCGTAATAAAGTATGCAAGCTTAAACGATCCATTTATGGACTCAAGCTAGCCTCCAGAAGTTGGAATATACGTTTTGATGAGACAATCAAAGAATTTGACTTCATCAAAAATGTAGACGAGCCTTGTGTTTACAGGAAAAGTAGTGGGAGTGTTGTTGTATTTCTTGTATTATATGTCGATGACATATTAATCATCAGGAATGATATTCCCATGATGCAAGCCACCAAGCAATGGTTATCTCAGAATTTCTCCATGAAAGATTTGGGAGAAGCAGCCTACATCTTCGGCATTAAGATCTACCGTAATAGATCTAAAAGGTTGTTAGGACTTTCTCAATCTACATACATAGATAAAGTTTTGAAAAGATTCAAAATGGAAGATTCCAAAAGAGGTAATTTACCTACTTGTCATGGATTCAAATTATCTAAGGAGCAATGACCACATACTCCTTCAGATAGAGAGCATATGAGTAGGATCCCTTATGCTTCAGCAATAAGATCGATCATGTACGCCATGCTATGTACAAGACCTGATGTCTCTTATGTTCTTAGCATAACGAGCAGGTATCAGGAAAATCCTGGTGAGCAACACTGGGCAGCTGTCAAAACAATCCTCAAGTATCTGAGAAGAACTAAGGATGTGTTCTTGACATATAGAGATTGTTCTGAAATGAAAGTCATTGGTTATTATGATACGAGCTTTCAGACCGATATGGATGATAGCAGATCACAAACAGGATATCTGTTTACTTTGAATGGCGGAGCTGTCAGTTGGAAAAGCTCAAAGCAGTCAACTATAGCGGACTCCACCACTGAAGCCGAGTATATTGCAGCATCTGAGGTAGCTAAAAAAGCAGTCTGGATTAAAAAGTTCATCACGGAGCTGGAAGTGCTTCCCGCGATAAAGAATGGCATCACGATGTACTGTGACAACACGGGCGCCATTGCTCAATCAAAGGAACCAAGGTCCCACCAGAAATCTAAGCATGTACTCAGGCGATTTCATCTCATCAGGGAGATTGTTTAGAGAAAAGAAGTTATTATAGAGAAAATACCCACAGAAGATAATCTTGCAGATTCTCTGACTAAAGGGATGACTCAACAAAAGCATGATAGGCACACCCGAGAGTATGGTGTCCAGATTCATACTAGTTGGCTATATTGCAAGTGGGAGATTGTTAAGGATATGCCCTATACCCAACTTGTGGATGGGCTATATGTACATATATTTGTAAAATTTTCATTAATTAATAAAATGACAATCTTTATTATACATGTCTTACATAAATTATATGAATCATCAAACACTGTAATAAATCCCTTTGAGTAATAAGATGATGGCTTCCACGCCTTATGAGAATCATTACTCTTAAAAGTTCATAGTCATAATTTTATGAATAATCTGGGCGTTCACAAAGTGGAGAGACTAGCATGATGATATGATCCGCCCTTAAGTGGGATAGCCGATCTCATAGGCTACTAGCGGAGATCCGTCTGCTTGGTGTATCACATGGATGCATGAGTTGCTCGTGTCCATCGAACTGACCGCTGAAAGTTTTCACATGGAGTGTTTATCTTATGTGTCTGTGAGAACTTTCATGTATCGATTGTATGACTAGTCCTTAGACTTGGGATCTTTACAATCTTATGTGTGGATCAAATAACTTTGACATTCTCCTTCCCCGGTTCAAAAGATCCGGTCATAAGGGTATGATTGGGTCATATGTTGAAACACATGAAGTTTGTAAAGATACAACAGAGAATCACCACTCTCTCGGATAATATTTTTTATAAGAGTAGTATTCCAATTCGCGGGTTGATATGTGTGATCAGTGCTTGAGATTGTGGCCGCAGTGAAAGAATCATGTGAGATTCTTGGGTTAACATGATTCATGACACTATCAATATCATACATTTGACTATATGGGTAGACATTTTCCATACCCTAGGTCAAACGGTGGGGATACAGTGAGGCGATGGACCGTATCATATGTAAATCGCATACAAAATGGGTATATATATCTTTCCTTCTCATTTGGGGGCTTTGGTATGTTGCTAGATGTCAACCTTGGTCATTGAAATCGAACGACCATCTGATCGGAGGATTACTTATGTTCGATTAAATTATCATAAATCAATTCATGTCCAACTTGAGGGGAACCCAAAAGGTCACAAACAACAAAGTCGAAATCAATGGTTAACAGTGCACAATACAAATTTAACAACATATATGATTGATGTAGGAATTGTTCACAAATGGTTCAATGTATTTAATTATTGAACAGATCATTTATGAGGTTCTATAGTGGCTTAGGGATTGGTGAATAACGATTGGGGCACTTTGGGAATTGGAATAAATAAATAATAGTAACGTGAATAGTACCGTGAATAGTAATGTGAATAGTAAATATTTTTTATTTTTTATTTGTTTTGAATTTCAATTTGGCCCAAACTCTTATTAGGGTTTTATAATCTCATTAAACCACTAAATTAAGATCCAATGGCCAAGATTAAATTAGCATTTATCCCACATCGGATTCTTAATTAACTTTGTTGTCTTTGGAGCACCTATATATAAACCCAAAGAATTCTTCAAAAATTTTTGCACCAAAACCTTTCATATATTGGTTTTATATAAGTGAGCAACTCTAAAGTTTAAGAATAAGCCACTGATTTTGAGGATCCTTAAGTCTAATTGACTAGAGGAATCTCGAGTTAAAAGTTTTTGAGGTATTTGCCTAGGCTAGCACCAAAGGCAAAATACCAGTGCACTCAAGGCATAGTCTTGCCGTTGAGTTTTGGCTTTGGTGTGTGCACCTTTGGAGGCCACACACTTGGGTAGCTCTTTGGAACATGGAAGAGCTTGCTGAGTTCGAGAACAGCTTGTAGATTGGAGGGAGGACTGAAAGAGTCTTCGGTTCAAGTAAGTCTTTTTCTTTCTTTATTTTAATTAGAGTTCTTATGATAGTTAGCATGTTTAGGTTTATGTTCTTTGCATGTTTATGATTTTTTATGCTTAGAATATATATAGTAACATGTCTAGGCTTGTAGAATAATCAAAACAAATGGGTATTGGGCAAAGGGATAGCGGCATCATAATTTGATTTTTTCTTGATTTTCCATTGCGCACTCGCGGCTGCTTCCTAACAGATGCATCAAGGGATGATTCCAAGCACATCTCAAGCAAAGTAAGTTATTTAGTCTCTTTCCATCTTCTAATTTCAGTTTTAAGCTTGAAATGTGGGAGCCCCAAATTCACACCCTATATACCCTAGAGTTTGGATTTTTTCATTTGGCATTAAGAATGTTGTTATCATGTATTTTAGGAGAGTGTTATGATAGTATTATCATAAAATGAACCATTTATGTGTATGAATGTGTTGATGATACTAGATAATAAGTTATGTTTGATTGATGATATGGAATGAGGTTATGTTAAGTTAAGTTGGAGTTTTGATGATAATGGTGGTATTGAGTTTTGCTTGGGCATTGTCATTTAAGAACTGGTATTTGGCCCTGAAATCGGGAGAGCGTCGCGACGCCAGTAGGCTAGTTTCATGACGCATAACAGGAACCCCCCTGCCTTGGGTCGGTCATGTGGAAGATTCGGGTCATTCATGTGGAAGACTCAGGTCGGTGTTGTGGAAGACTCGGGTCAGTGGTGTGAAAGACTCTGGTCGGTTGTGTGGAAGAATCGGGTCAGTCATGCGAAAGACTTGGGTCGGTGGTGTGAAAGACTCGGGTTAGTGGTGAGGAAGCCTCGGGTAGGTCATTTGAAGTCTCGGGTCGGTCATGTAGAAGTCACCTGGCGTTACGATGTGGAACAATAAATGCTCTCTGCCTGAGTCTACTGGTATGGACGTCACAATGCTCCCGACCCGACATCGCGATGCGTAAAAGAAACAGTTTCATTCCATTTCATATTCAACTTAAGATGGTAGAAGCCACCCTAAGGGTTTCGTATCGACACATATACACGCATTATGACGAGTCACAAGCATAATACATCATGTGGTGTTTATAGATTAATTGAATTGAGAAGCTTAGTCTAATTTCGAAGTATGTTTCACACCTTATATTCTAATTAAGTTTCTCGATTATAGATCATCGCAGGATCCGCAATATTCTTCGATAAAGCGAAATAATGCTAGCCAGATTTCAAATCTGTAATTGGACCATTTTCTCAAATTAATTTCTACTTATTTGCTTTTGATTTAAGACTTACTTTTCAGCACATATGGCGATAACCAAGTTTATTTTAGATGTTTTATAATTGAGAATGTTTTAGAAATTTTTGATTTGAAAAGAATGATTTCTTTGATTTTTGGAGGCATGGGGGAAAACCCCACCTCAGATGTAACCTGGTACAAATATTGAAAATGACGATTATTGAAATTGACGGATTTAGAACGTGTTCACACGTAGTTCACGACTAGGGATGATCGATGCCCATAAATCCTAGATTCAGGGCTAGAGGGACGAAGGGACATAACGCCCTTAGACCCTAAATTCAGAGTCGAGATGATAGTATTGATCCACACATCTTGCTCTAGTTTTGTGGCTTGGGGGATGGTGAGACGTAACACCCCAAAACCACTAGTTTTGGCGTATGGGGGGACGACGAGACGTAACACCCTCATACATTAGGTTTTTCAGAGATATGATTTTCAATTTAGATGTATGGCGGGACGACAAGACGTAACCCCTCATACGTCGGGTTTTTCAGAGACAGATTTTCAGAGAAAGTATTTTCAGAGACAGATTTTTCAAAGATGATATTTTCAAAGATATAATTTTCAGAAATGATAAGTTTTATGAAAGAGATTAAGAAATAAATCAGTTTTCCTGAAAAGTCTTACAGAAAGCAATTTATTTTCAAATAAGAAAAGAGTTTTCAGAAAAGATAGTTTCCTTGAAAGGATTTCATTTTTTGAACAATGAATTTTAATAAGTGTTTCTGTTTTTGTTTTTTAAATTGTCCACTCATTAGATCGTTCAAACGATCTAACCCCCACACTCCCGATTTTCTATTTTACAGGTTTACCCAAAGGACGAGCTCGAGAGGATGGATACTGATGGTAGTCACTAGAGTGTTTGGGTCCAACAGATCTAGCAGAGAGTTATAGTCCAGTCAGAGTCAAAGTAAAGTTACATGCATACACTAGTATTATATAAGTCGTTGTAATAAGTTAAAAGTGTCCATTACAGAGTTGTAAAGAAGTGTATTTGAGTATATAATTATGAGTAGTTAGTTGCATTTCATGATATTGAGTTGGGCAATGGTCCCATCTATGAATTTACATTTGAGATAGAGTTGTAGTATGGATCACAGTCAGAAAGTCAGAGGCTCATGGGGATATCAGTCTATTCCATGCCGGTAGCATCTCCCAGAGATGGATGTTACAAAGATGATATTAGTGCATGATCTAGAGAGTCAGTGACTGCAGTGGGTAGAGTGCTGGGGTCTTGTGTACATAGTATGCCCGGGGTACTAGTATACGAGGCACCACCTCTTCAATATCTGATCCTCGAGTACGTCCTCAAGTCCTATAGACAGGTTAGTAAGAAGTTCTCAAGCTATTCAAATATTCTTCCTTATGAAAAATAAATAATGATTTAAGAGGTTCAAAGAATTGTGATAAGGAAGAAATCGATATATTTCAATTTCTTAATTTGCTTCGAACAACTCCTTGAGTGTTCTCATAATGCTCCACGCATCAGGTACCTCTATTTAATGTTTGAGAAAATCTGGAACCATCGATCCTAAAATGTAGGATTTCACCCTTAGTTTATCATCAGTCCATTTTTTAAAAGTCTCATGCTCTTTGGGAATGGAATCATGATCGATTTCAACAGGCAATAGATTGTGCGTTACATAGCTCAACTTTTCTGACTCCAATACAAGACGGATGTTCATTTCCGATTCAAAATAGTTCTCGGCTCCTTTTAGTTTATTAGAATCCAAAAGTCGCTCTAATGAATTTGCGGTAGCCATCAACAAGATAACAATTAAACACTAGCAGAATATTTTTCATTTCAATATAAAAACACTAATACGATAATGGATTTTAAATCTATTAGTGCATTCCCACAACTTTACGTAATTTCGTAATCTCCCATAACAGAAAAATAGAAATTTGACTATCAAAATTTCATAGCGAGAAGTGGATCCCATGACATTTTCTCCAGCTTCATAATAATGACGGTCTTGGCCTTCATAAACTCATTAGGTAGACCTCCAAGGTCAATCACATTCATGTGACTCCTAAATTTGGTCCTGAACTGTTTGTTATCCTCATAATAATGACAGTATTAGATTAAGACATGTTCCAGGTGTATACTTGTCAATGTGCACTAATGAGCTTCGTAAGTACACCCTTACAAGAATGATGGTATTGGGTGACTACGTTAACTCATCACGCTATATCTAATATTTTACCGGAGCGACCTAAGTTTCGAGTTTTTATACCCTCACAATAATGATGATATTGGGCATAAGTAGTAAGAACTCATTCATCTTCGTATTGACAAGACGGATCATCCAATAATGCTCTAACATTATTAATACTATTACTTAAAATAAAATAATCACCTAATCATGGGAGATTTATGACAATCAAGTCATTAATATGCTTGGGTCAAAATAATATTTTTTAATTTAAAATATGCAATGCATATACAATATAAATTATACATAATTAAATTAAAATTATAGAGGTATAGATTCAAAATATTTCAAATATAAAACATGTGTTGTGTGGTTAAGACCTACTCTGATGTCATTCGGTTGTGGCGGATGTGGGACCCATAAGGTCAAATTGGTGCCCTGAGTAGCAGAAATGGGTTTAACCCATGAATATCAAGGATATGTGTATTTTTAAATTATTTTATAGAATACTATATTCCGTTACGAGTTTGTAGGAAAACATGGGGACCAAATCGGGGTCCGAAAACTCCATAACGGAGAAAATAAAGTTTCAGAGCTCATGAGCAACAACTCTCAGAGCATCACGATGCACAGTTTTGGGATTCACAACACATAATCTGCGAGAGCTTGGAGTCATAAAGCCCAATGATTAGTGTCGTGACGCCTTCAGCTTTGAGATTTGAGTGTCGGGACGCTGCTATTGGAGCGAATGTGGAACCCCTAGGGTCGGATTGGTGCTCCGCTCACCGAAAGTGGTTCTACCCCGTGGATATCTAGTATGTGTATATTTTAAAATATTTCATGTAAAAATACATTCCGTTTCGGGTCTGTAGGGAAAAATAGGGACCAAAACGGAGTCCAGAAACTCCAAAGCGGAGAAAATGAAATTTCAGAATATATCATCTCTATGGGCCGCAACACAAAAGCTTGGGCGTCGAGACTCTCCAAAGTGCGAGAGAAACTGCGAGAGAAAAACATCTCGGCATCGCGATGCGGAAGGGTTAGCATCGCAACATGCCTAGGTATGATGCTCGGTGTTGCGATGCTGGAGAGGTAGAGTCGTGACGCTGCCCTAGGCAGTGGGCAATTTCTACTTCAAATAAATACTAATCACTTCTAATTTTCTCCTAATACTTCAAATACACCTAAAATCTAATTTTAGCATCATAACCACCATCAACACATGTTATACAACTAACATACATGAATTCAAAAAATATATATGCATTTGTTTGAATCTAAACACAAACCAATTTAGAATCCCACTATGAAATGTCTCATGAACAATTCTAGTTCACCCAAAGGTGGTCAAGTGATTCTAGAATGGTAGCCATGGTTCTAAGCTTTAATTTAGAGTTCCAAACTTTAATTAATTATTCCATGTCCAACATGAACATCTTTGATCCAATTATAAGCATATTCTGTTTATACTTCCAAAGCATCCTAACACAATTCATTAGCCTAATTTCAACTTTAAGCTATGTAATTATGCATCCAATAGATAATTCATTATTATATATATCACCAATGAAAAATCACTAATGAAAAAAATACCTTAGGAGAAGATCAAACATTATCTAGTAAGCTTGATAAAAAGATCCAATATTCTTCTCATTGTTGAAATGGTTGGAGAACTTCCAAGGTTTAGCAAGCTTCACTCAAAGATCCAATCTTAATTCCAATGCAAGCAAGCTTCACTCCAAGATCCAATCTTGATTTCTCTTTGATGAAATGTTGTAGAGATATTCCAAAGCATCTTTAAACACTTCTATAATTTAGGCTAATTTCTCCAAGAATTACTTGTATTTTGCTTTCACAAGCTTAGCATTTTAAAGCTCATTTTGCTTTGCTTAAGCTTAATTAAAACCTTCCTCAAGCTTGCTATTTATAGCAAAACCTATGCAATTATTAATTAATAAAAGTTTTAATCAACTTTTAGATGGACTTAATCTCATTTGTCTAAATATGTATAATTAGGTGTGACTAATCACATTCGTCTACTACTTTGATTTAATCCAATTAAATCAAGACAAAGATTAGCAAATTGATTAGTTCAATGTTTGACACTTTGATTTAATCCAATTAAATCAAGCCAAATATACCTATAATTACATATTTATAATTATCAAAATATTCTCAAATAGTAGAGATATTTATGAAATTACGACAAAGTCATTATGTAAATCTTGAATTAATCTAATTATTCTAATTAAGTCAAAGTAAATGATCAATGTTATCAAATAACACTTGATTATCTTAGTTGATAATTATAATATCGACTATTATCTTTTATCAAAATTAATCGGCTACCCAAGTGCTCAACGAGTACATTTCATATTGGGACTCTCTAAGTCTAGACATGTTCTTCATATAAGACTAGCTAATATGTACACAATTTGGACACCTCCGAATTCGCGAAGAACATGAACGACCTTTGTGAACTCTGCAAGTCGATGTCATCACATATGTTTAACAATCCCTCCGTCGTAGGCTATCCGAGTTATGCTTAGGAAATATAGAATACACCGTCAAGTTTCTAAGGCACACATCTCATGTCGACACATTCACGATTCTTTACAACTTAATCAGAAATCATTTCTGATAAAAGCGATCCACCCTAGGTGATCGGCTTTGGCGCCAAAGTCTTAAGAATCGTGACTTACTCACATGGATATCTAAACCCCTTAAGATACACATACGGGCCGACAGATCCTATCTTGATATGCACTTGATTAATGAGTGCATCGGTTCACACCCAACGAACATCTAGAGGCTAGACCGTGAAAGGTTTTTGACATACATGTTATCAAAGTGTGGAGGATCCCACACAAAACCAATGTTATCCTATAGTCAAAGGATCACATTTGCTACTCGACACGTGGAGATTCCTATTGATGGTGGTATGTAATTCCAACTATTAGGAATCGTCTGTGAGTCATTCAATTTTTGCTCAACGAAAACCCATTTGTCTATACGAGTGTCCCATGCTTATGGTACATCAGGTTAAACCATTGGAACTCCAATTCCAATATACGACATGTGCTTGTCTTCTCAGTTATAGGAATTCGACCGTATTCCAAAACCAATGACTTGGAATATTTACTTTACGAATAGTTTATAATAGTAATAGTATCCCAATGTCGGACCATCTAGTGTCCAGTATTACTACATGACTATTCTAAAGTCGACATCATTCTCAGCATAGATATATATCCATCTAATATGCATAATGACATTACCATTTATAAGGTTTGAAATGAAAATGTAGTTATTTTATTAATAAATAATAAAATATAATGTAGTATACATTATTTGGATTGGCGCTCCGAGCACCAACTCCAACAAACTCCTACTTGTTTAGTGCAAATCTGGATGATACCGCAGTCTCATCTCCTCCATATGTTTATCGAATAAATTAGGAGGTAATGTCTTAGTAAGTTGGTCTTCTATGTTGTCTAGTCCTTGAACCTTCAAGACCGTTATGTCTTCTCGTTCAATAAACTCTAATCACGTGATATTTCCTACCCACATGTTTAGACTTGGAATATGCCCGCGGCTCCTCAACCTGGGCAATGGCTCCATTATTATCATAGTACAATGGGATCAAATCCTTAATACTAGGCATAATGCAAAGTTATATGATAATATTTATAATCTATACAACCTCTTTAGCCGCTTCTAAAGCCGCTAAAAATTCCGCCTCAGTGGTGGAATCAGCCGTCGAGCCTTGCTATGAACATCACCAACTAACTGCACCTTTATTAAGGGTAAATATATATCTAAATATAGATTATCTATCATCTGGATCTCCTTGGAAGTTAGTGTCTATATAACTCTTAAATTATTGCTCATCTTCTCCATATATTAGAAACTTATCCTTAATACCCTTAAAATATTTCTGGATATGTTTCATGGTTGTCCATTACCTGGATCAGATTAATATCGGCTAGTCACAATGACCCCAAAATTGATGTCAGGTTTCATTCATAACATAACATATATAATGGTTTCTAGAATTATTTGGCAAGTTAGAAGTTCTAACTCTCTATTCCTCAGTCTGAGGTGCAATTTTCTTCGAAAGATGTATGTCTTATCGGAAAGGTACATTTACTGCCTTGTAGTTAGTAAAACCATACCTTTCTAACATTTTATCTATGTACGTTGATTGAGACAACCGTATAAGCTTCCTAACTCTATCACGGTAGAGCCTTATACCTAGTATATAAGAAGCTTCACCCATGTCTTTTATGAAGAAGTTCTTGCAAAGGTAGGCTTTCACATTTTGCATCAATCCTATATCATTTCCAATGATAAAGATGTTATCCACATATAAAACAAGGAAAAATATCATGCTCTATAAACACACAGTTCTTCCTCGTTCTTGATGAATCTAGATAATTCAATTATCTCATCAAAATAAAGATTCCAGTCTTGAGATGCCCATTTAAGCCCATAAATAGACTTTTGGAGCTTACAAACCTAGTTTGAAGTCTCACTGGATACTAAACCCTCTGGTTATTCCATATCGATATCCTCCCAGAGTAATCTATTTAGGAAAGCAATTTTCACATCCATCTGCCATATCTCATAGTCATGATATGCAGCAAAGGCTTAATGAATCCTAATGGATTTTATCATAAATGTTGGTGAAAAAGTTTCCTCATAGTTAATTCTAGGACATTGAGTGTAACCTTTAGCTATGAGTCGGGCTTTAAAGGTTTTCGCCTTTCCATCGGACGCTCGCTCCATTTTATAAACCCATTTACAACCAATAGGTTTAACTTCTTTGGGAAGTACAACCAAGTCCCGGACTTTGATTGTCATGCATAGAATCTAGCTCGGCCTTCATGACTTCCTGCCATTTTTCTGAATCGATATCCAATATCGTCTGTTTATACATAGTCGAATCTATTTCCTTCAAGAGAAGAACATCAAAGCTCACATCATATGTTATAAGGCTTTGATATTTTATTCGACTTACTTAGAATCTGTGTTGAAGATCCTTCACCTAATTGGATCTCATGTTCTATCTCAGGTTCCTTTCTGTTGGGATCAAACTCATCAAGTTCAATCTTTCTACAATTCTCACTTTTTCTCAGAAATTCCTTTTCAAGAAAAGTGGCAAAGTGAACAACAAATACATTTCGTTGCTCAGAATCGTAGAATTGATATTCCAAAGAATTTTCAGGATATCCGATGAACCTATATTTACACCCTTCGGGTGCTAGTTTATCTCGTTGTGCAACTCTAACGTATGCAGGACAACCCCAAATCTCTAAGACTTGGATTTCTACCAAACCATATCTAATATAAGATTGTAGAAACAGCTTTCGATGGAACTCTATTAAGTATGTGGGTAACAGTTAAGTAAAGCATAACCCTAAAGGTAATATGAAAGATATGTATACCTCACATAGATCGCACCATAACTAATAAAGTACGATTTATACACTCAAACAAACCATTGTGTTTAGGAGTTCCTGGTGGACTATATTGGGGGAGAATTCAATTCTCCTTTAAAAAAACTTCTGAATTCGTTGCTCATAAATTCACCACATTGATCTAATCAAAGGAACTTGATGAAATTTACTAAGTTGTTTTACTATTTCGTTTCAGAATATTTTGAACTTGTCAAATATTTCAGATTTATAGACATATTCATATATAGACTTATCATCCGTGAAAGTCACGAAGTATGTAGAATTATCATGAGCAGCATGATTTATTGGACCACACACATCACTGTGTATTAGCTCCAATAAATTTTCAACACAGTGTCTAACACCAAACAATGGGGCCTTTGTCATTTTCCCTAGGAATTATGACTCACAAATCAGATAAGGATCTAAGGTAAGATCTTCAATCAAACCATCATTAACCAATTTTCATAGACGTCTAACACCTATGTGGTCTAATCTCATATGCCATAATTCAGTATTATTTAATTCAGATATATTACTTGTATTTTCCTCTACATTAAAAGCATCTCCATATGTTTCCAAAACATTGTGACCGTTAGATAAATAATATTCGCATATCAAATTGTCTTTATCATATAAACATAAAACACTATATTTAATGTTTATTTTATATTCCTCCTTATATAATATCGTTGAAAATATTATTTATCTAATAAGAGATGACATATAAAAACAGTCATGTAAATCTAATTTACATTTATTAGGGAGATATAGAACAACTGTTCCTATGGCTTTGACATCCAATGTCTCGCCATTGCCAACTCTAAGCTAGATCTCTCATATGTTTAGTCTTCTTTTAACTCTTATGGAGTTACAAATATGAGTAGGATTATCGGGATCTAACACCCAACCACTATTTACATCTAAGGTTAATGAGATGTCAATAATAGGAAAAATACAAAGCGTACTGATAAGTGTATGAAAATGTGCTTTGAACATCACTAATTCGACTATATTATCAAGTATTTAATCTTAATTGTAGTTTATTTTATGTTTTATTATTAGGAAGCAATAGAACAAATATCTTGGAGCAATTATACGTGTTTTGGGACCTTGCGGATGCATCGGAAGCACGTGGGAAGAGCAAAAACACAGAAAACATGACACCGGAAAAATCTACTAGCATAGCGACGCCATCTCAGCATGGAGCCATACACTTTCCCGAGAGTTGGGCATCGTAAAGCTATTTTTCGACGCTGCGGTGCCCCGACAGATGCCCATAAACTTAATTCAGTCATGTTTTACATGTACAAGGACTTCAGGATTTCCCTATATATACCCAAGCTCGTCCAAAACCCTAAGGAATAGAAGAAATACACAACAAAGAGTTCAAATCACATATTTGAGAGAGAAGAACGAGGAAGCTTCAGGCCAGACATGATGTCTCTCCGAATCCTTCAGGCTATGTCTTTCTTTTCTATAGAGAACTAATCTCATAGGCAAAGCTAGAGATTAACTCATGTATTTAACTCTTATATTCAAGTTTTTGATTTTTGAACGATCTTCATTATTTAATACAATTGATGTTTCATTATTCTCTATTATCTTTTGATTTATAATCCAGAGACTGAGTTGTACTAATTTTCATATAAGAATAATCATGCTTTTTCTATGTGTGATTGGGGAACCCAGTTGTGAATGGTATTGTTGTTTTATGAGTTAATCTTCTGCTGCAGTATTGTCTATGGGTATATTGTCGACGTTAGATAGGTCATAATGATAAAATAGTGTGTTGTTAACATAGATAAAGTAATTAATCGATTACCTTAGGATTTTATTTGTTTTAATTGAAATATCTTTCGATTATTAGTTTGGGAAGTGAAACCCTCAATTGAGTAATAAAAGGAATCAACTACTGAATATATGGACGTGATATAAAAGGGATTCCTGACGCTTTGATGCATTTCTCTATTGATAATTCCTACGTGTTTTTCATAATCCTTAATTTAAACTGTCAATTCAATCATTTTCTTTAATTAAGTTATTTCTAATGTTCGTACTAAGTGATTCAGTTCCTTCATAACCATCTCTCTGAGGAATCGACACCCCAACTATATTGCGATAATCGCAAGTACTTTTTGGGCGTAATCAAATTTTGGCGCCGTTGCCAGGGAGACAACGTACGATCAAACAGAGCATGTTTGCTTGGTCAACAGTAAAACGGTAACTTTGTTCCATCTTTTCTTTTTATTTATTTATTTTATTTCAGTTTTAGCTTTAGTTTAAATTTTAATTTTTATCTTTAATTATTTTATTTCCGTTTCTTGTTTTTATTCATGTTTGAGTGAATGCCTAGACTTAGGGATCGATTTGGTAGATTTTTTAGAATTGAAGAGGAAGATTCTGATTCAGAAATTATGTCTGATAACCTTTTTGCCACACCATCTACATATAGCACACATAACATTAGTGATTACGAGAGGCTATCCATTAGGTCTCTTGAGGAGTACCTTAATCTCACTCGCACAACTACACCATCATGCATAATGTTTCCCCCTAATGCACCACATATAGACTTTAAACCTAGAATGATACAATATCTCCCAACCTTTCATGGTTTGGAGAATGAGAACCCTTATGTGCATATTGGGGAGTTTGAAGAGGTTGTAGCAACCTTCCATGACCAATTTGGGACTACAAACACAATCAGACTTAAGTTCTTCCTTTTCGCCATTAAGGATATAGCTAAAAGCTGGTTGTATTCTTTGAGACCTCATTCAATAGGATCATGAGGTGAGATGACACATGCATTTTTCAATAAATACTTCCCACACCATAAGACTAATGCTTTGAAAAGACAGGTCTCTACTTTCTCATAGAAAGACAGTGAAACCATTTATAAAACTTGGGAGAGATTTAAAGAGATGTTAGCTAGTTTTCCTCACCATGGGTATGAGAGTTGGCACTTAGCGAGTTAGTTTTATGACGGTCTAATCCCTAGGGAGCGCCAATTCATTGAGACGATGTGCAATGGTGAGTTTATACGAAAGGACCCTGATGAGGCATTAGAGTATTTAAATGACCTAGCCGAAAAATCCCACACTTAGACTGGACCTAATGCCTTGGATATCACTGATAGGACACGTTCCACCCCTTCTGGCGGAGGCATACACCATTTAAGGAAGAGGATAATATTATAGCACAGGTTGAGCTATTAACTAGAGAGATAGGAGCTTTGAAAGCCAAAGATAGCAAGACTATGCATGCGGTAGCCCAGCTAGAACCTCAAGGGGTATGTTTTATGTGTAAAGGGAGTGACCATCTGGCCTAAGAGTGTCATTTATATGGTGAGATGAGGGAAACATATGAGTAACAATGCAATACCTTAGGGATGTACAAGAAGGCTTATACACCTTATTCAGACACGTATAATCCTAGTTGGCAGAATCACCCAAACCTCAGTTGGAAACATGAGTCTCAACAGCCCACTCAAACACCACAGCCTAGAGGTTACAGTGCCCCTCAGTATCACAAACCAACCAATTCTAGAAACTCCTTAGAGGACACTGTGCACGCATTTATAGAGGCCCAGAGTAAAACTAATCAAAAGTTTGAGTCATTAATAGCTCAGATGGTTGAAGAAAATAAGGAAATAAAGAGTTAAGTCTCTAAATTGACTAACGTCTTAAGTGTGCAAGAACCAGGAAAATTTCCATCTCAGGCTCAACCAAATCTACAAGGGCAACACATGGTACAAGTTGACTATTAAACATCTAATGTAAAAGGTGTTAATGCCATAACCACTCATAGTGGTGAAGAGATAAATATGCAGGTAACTTCCAACACTAAACGTGACACCACATGTAGTAATGCAGATATTCTTCACGAAGAACAAGTGGTGCAGAGCCCAGTTCGAGTACATTTCCCTCAAGCTCTTAGGCCTACTGTGAGAGTTACAGACCCTACTGGTAAGATCCTAGAACATTTAAAGCAAGTAACGATTAACCTTCCTCTATTATATGTGATCAAACAGGCTCCCACATATGCAAAGATTTTGAAGGATTTATGCACCATGAAAAGAAAGCATCATATGAAGCAGACTACATTCTTGACAGAGCAAGCAAGTGCAGTAATTGACCAGAGGGCCCCACCAAAATACAAAGATCCAGGATGCCCCACTATTGCTTGCCACATTGGCACATACGAGTTCGGTCAGACTTTATTAGATTTAGGTGCTAGTGTTAATCTTATTCTATATTTTATCTATATGCAGCTAGGACTTAGAGAGATTAGACCTACATATATGGTTTTACAGTTAGCTGATCGCTCTATCAGAACACCGTGGGGAGTAGTTGAGGATGTTTTACTTTAAATTGATAAATTCTATTATTCTGTTGATTTTCTGATTTTAGATACTCAATATGTAGTTAAAATTGAGTCCAAAATTCCTCTTATCTTAGGTAGACCTTTTCTTGCTACAGCTAATGCCCTCATTAATTGCAGGAATGGTCTTATAAAGTTATCATTTGGGACTATGACATTAGAAGTGAATATTTTTCACGTCGGGGAACAGCCATGAGATGATGATGAGTACCATTATACATATATGATAGATACAGCCTTACCAGAGATAGCCTCTATATAACATGAATTTAATCCTCTCGAACTGGAACTGACCCTAAAGAGCCATAAAATAAGGAAAAGAAGAGTTTGTTCTCACTTGAAGATGATCCATGGGAAGTTAAAGAGGAGGTCGAGCCAATTTTTCCATATGTGCAGCCTAAAATTTCGACCATCAGTAGACCCTGGAGGATCCATGGACAAATTGCGACAACCAGTCAAAAATTCTGTTTCATGTCTTAATCATCAGTGGAAGCCACCATGACCACTTGGGGAATTACGTCTGACTGAAGACGTTAAACTTAGCGCTAGCGGGGAGGCAACCCTTTCATCTATATTTATTTTATTTTATTTTTATTTTTAATTTTACTTTTATTTTCTTTACTTCAGTTTTTTTTTATTGTGTGCTAATTGCATATTTGTTATTTACATGGGTATTTATGCATGTGTTAGTGCAACCTACACAACCAAAGTCTTACCAGCGGGAGCCTGCTCAACTCCATGCCCGGTAGTGTTGTTCCTCACTCTTGTTTATTTAAGTTTATCTTACATTGATGAAAATGTTTGATTTAGGTTGGGGGTGGTAATGTCATATGCTTTATGGAGTTGTTCATGCGTTATCCATGTTGTCATATCTTCATTAAAAAAAATCATTAGTTTTTAGTCCTTAATAGTAAAGCATAAGTCTAATGATGAGTATTGTTTGCTTTAGGTTGAAATCTTAGAAACGATAAGTTCTTTAATGTACTTTTATCTGATGCATTGAGTAGTTTATCTAGGTTAGACTCATAAGCACTTAACTATAGGTTTTAGCAGTAAGAACCTAGGTAGTTAGCAAAGTGACTAGTTGAAGAAATTGAATGTCGATGAATGACCGTTTGCTTAGATGTCTATCTTGATTTCTTAGAAGTCTATCTTGATTTGATAGTGTTATGATGTATGGTTGGTTAAAAATAAAAACAGAAAAAAAAAAAGAAAGAAAAATAAAAAGAAGAAATTAAACCACCTATAACCGATAAGCGTGAAGCTATCCATGGGCGACTGTTGGGACCACCATGAGGAGAAATGTTACCTTAAAGGGTAGGTGTGTTGAAAAGGAAAAAAAATGAAAGAAGAACAAGAAAAAAATCATACCATACTGAGCAAAGAAAGACATTTACATAGCACATTTGAGATATCTAGGTTGGTGTGACCCATCATATCCCAATTTTTAAATGATATTTTTGAGTTGACTTACCTAGAAGTCGAGCTGTGAATGAACCTTTACATACAGACACACTGTGAGTCTAGCTTAAATAATTTATTCAAAGACTTGGATTTGAGTTGCATTGAGTAATTTGAATGTTCTCTGATTTCATTGCTAGGCATTCGTTGAGGACAATAATATGTGTAACTATTGGGACTATTTCATTTTATTATTTTTTCATGATTACATATGTTTTGAATGACGTTTGTGGGTGTCGTCACTGTAAGCCCTCACGAGACTATAACTCATCCACTAGGGCCACCTAGGGATTTAAAGACTTATTACATACGCTAAATACAATCGTGATCCCTACGAAAGTGGTTTAGATAATTTTTATTTATTTCTTTTTAATTTAGTTGAGTTTACATTTTATTTTTACGCTTGAATTGCTAGTGACTAGCAATAAGCTAGTTGGGGGTTGTGATAAGTGCATGAAAATATATTTTGAACATCACTAATTAGACTCTATTATCAAATATTTAATCTTAATTGTAGTTTATTTTATGTTTTATTATTAGAAAGCAATGAAACATGGATCTTGGAGCAATTATACATGTTTTGGGACCTTGCGGATGCATTAGAAGCATGCGGAAAGAGCAGAAACACAGAAAGTATGATACTAGAAAAATCAACTAGCGTCGCGACACCGCCTCAACATGGAGCTATACATATTTCCCAAGGACACTGAGACTTCCCTATATATACCCAAGCTCGTCCAAAGGAAGAGAAAAAATACACAACAAAGAGTTGAAATCACATATTTGAGAGAGAAGAACGAGGAAGCTTCAGGCCTCCGATTCCTTCAGGCTATGTCTTTCTTTTCTATGGAGAAATAATCTCCTAGGCAAAGCTAAGGATGAACTCTTGTATTTAACTTTTATATTCATGTTTTTTATTTTTGAACGATCTTGATTATTTAATACAATTGATGTTTCATTATTCTCTATTATCTTTTGATTTATAATCCAGAGACTGAGTTGTACTAATTTTCATATAAGAATAATCATGCTTTTTCTATGTGTGATTGGGGAACCCAGTTGTGAATGGTATTGTTGTTTTATGAGTTAATCTTCTACTGCAGTATTGTCTATGGGTATATTGTCGACGTTAGATAGGTCATAATGATAAAATAGTGTGTTGTTAACATAGATAAAGTAATTCATCGATTACTTTAGGATTTAATATGTTTTAATTGAAATATCTTCCGATTTTTGGTTTGGCTATTGAGTAATAAAAGGAATCAACTAATGAATATATGGATGTGATACAAGATGGATTCCCGACGCTTTGCTACCTTTCTCTATTGATAATTCCTACGTGTTTTTCATAATCCTTAATCTAAACTGTCAATTCAATCATTTTATTTAAGTAAGTTATTGCTAACGTTCGTACTAAGTGATTCAGTTCCTTCGTAACCATCTCTGTGAGTAATTGACACCCCAACTATATTGCGATAACTGCAAGTACTTTTTGGGTGTAATCACATACTTGGGGTTCCTACTTTTCCTTTCACCTCTGGATAATCTTTCTTCCAGTGTCCAAACTTCTTGCAGTGTAGACATGCACATGTGTTACAAGCGGTCTTGCAATTTTTTTCTCGGAATCTCTCTTCTAATATCTCATTGTAATCTTCTTAGACTTCACAGAAATCTTTGAAGAGCTTGCTTCACCATGGAAGTACAAAGTGGGATTCCCTTTCTTCAGTTTATGTTTTGTCTGGCGTAAAATATTATGAAGCTCTTCATATGTGGCTTGCATCAAATGCATCACAAAGCCAACATATGTATCGGGTAAAGAAGAAAAAATCAGATATTGGCCTAGCCAATCATCTATCAAAATGTCATGTTGTTCCATATATCGGATCTGGTCAATCATGTTCAAAACATGAATGCTAACCACTCATTTATCCTTGAGCGTAGCATGAAATAATTCCTTAGACCTCCGATATATCTTAATTTCTTGATTTGTTTTGAACAACTCCTTGAGTGCTCTCATAATGCTCCAAGTATTTTGTACATCTATGTACTGTATAAGCAAATTAGAAATAAATTTGACAGACATTGGATTGAGCGTAACATTCCTCAATCATTCATATTCCAAGTCAAGGCGAATGTTCATCTCATACTCTATATAGTTCAAAACTCATTCTTGAATCCAAAAGTCGCGCTAATGGTTTTGCGGCAACTATCTACAAGACAACATTTAAACACTAGTACTACATTATTCATTTCAATATAAAAACACTAAGTAATTATGGAATTTTAAATCTATTAGTGCCCTCCCACTACTTTACGTAATTCTGTAATCTCCCTTAACGGAAAAATAGAAATATGACTATCAATATTTCATAGCGGGAAGTAGATCCCATGACAATCACTGTATAATGTTTTACTGGAGCGACCTAAGTTCCGAGAACTAATAGTCTCGCACTAATGACGATCTTGGGCATAAGTAATAAGAAATCATTCATTTCCGTATTGACATGACGAACCGTCCAATAATGCTCCAATATTATTAATACTATTACTGAAAATAAAGTAATCACATAATCATGGGAGATTTATGACAATCAAGTCATTAACATACTTGGGTTAAAATTAAAATTTTAATTTAAAACATTCAATGCATATTCAATATGACTTATACATAATTAAATTAAAATACAGAGGCATAGATTCAAATACATGTCAAACACGCAAGATGTGTTGTGTGATTAAGCCTTGCATCTGATAACATTTTGTTGGAGCGGATGTGGAACCCCTAGGGTCAGATCGGTGCTCCGAGCAAATAAAGTGGGTCTAACCCATGGATATCTAGCATGGGTGTATTTTAAAATATTTTACGTAAAACTGCATTCCGTTTTGAGTCCGTAGGATAAAACGGGGAACAAAACAGAGTTCGAAATCTCCAGAATGGAGAAAATGAAGTTTCATAATGTATCAACTCTGCGTGTCGCGACGTAGAAGCTTGGGTGTCGAGACGCACCAAAGGGTGAGAGCAACTTTGAGAGATGAACGTCTCGACATCGCGATGCGGAAGGGTTAGCGTCGTGATGCGCCTAGGTTTGAT
Source organism: Zanthoxylum bungeanum (assembly GCA_019454045.1). Taxonomy (NCBI): domain Eukaryota; kingdom Viridiplantae; phylum Streptophyta; class Magnoliopsida; order Sapindales; family Rutaceae; genus Zanthoxylum; species Zanthoxylum bungeanum. The sequence goes on from SKCR01034741.1 coordinate 112,711, forward strand.
GCTCGATTTCGCGACGTTGGAGGGTTAGAGTCGTGACGCTGCCCTAAGTAGTGAGCAATTTCTACTTCAAACCAATACTAAATACTTTCAATTTTCTCCTAATAATTCAAATACACCTAAAATCTAATTTTAGCATCATAACCACCATCAACACTGTAAGTGTCCTAGACATGCCACGAGATCTACTAAGCGTGATTATTGTGTGAATAAAACAAAAAGTTTGCGGAATTAACTTACATTGATCGACTTTGACTTTCAAAACTTTCATGGATGTTGAAGCTTCCAAGCTCTTGGGTGAGTATCTCTATCACCTTCATTTGACTCCCTTATGTGCTACCAAGAACAAATGGAAAAATTTTATCTCCCTAGGAGAAACAAATTTGCTCAAGAGAGAGGGAAGCAATCCACCAATCTTCAAAAGAGAAGCCAATTGCTTTTGGCCTTTGTTTTCCAAAAACCAGAGGCAAAATGCCTCTCGGCCATTGCTTAAAAGGAGACCAAAAATGCCTTTCATTCGGCAAAATTCAAAAGAAAACAGAAGAGAGCCATCAAAGTTCTTTCTTTCAGCCATTAAAAAATAAAAGGAAGTCAAAGGCATTTTTATATTATAAGAAAAGCAATGTCAGAGAGTAATATATTGCTCATTGGAATTTCGTCCTTTTCGGCATTAAATAGAAAAGAGAGCCATGTTCCCTTTTGTGGTCAATTTACCAAATAGACCTCTAAGGTCGATTAAGGCCATTCGGCCTATGGCTAAGTATGGCCTAGGGGTGAACACAGGGTCGGGTCAAATCGCAAACCGACCCGACCCGCAGCCCGACCCGCAGTTTATAAGAGAGTATTTTTATTTTGCGGGTCAAAATATCCTGAACCGCAATTTGCGGTTCGGGTTATGGTTTTTAATATTAAAAATCGGGTTCAACCCGACCCGCGAATCTGGTAAGTAATATATATACTGCTAAAATTTAGGGTTCTCTTCTCTCCATTCCCTTTTTCATCTCATGCGCAGCCTTTTGCCCTTTTCTCTCAAATCTGAATCTCATCTCATCTCATGCGCCACGCCAACTTCCTCTATCATTTTCTCTCAAATCTTCAGTGCATCATATCAATTATCAAGTATCAACCTTCGAAGTCTTCAATTTTTGCTCTCTCACTATCGGTATTCGGTCATTCGATCTCTCGACTCTCTCCTCTGTAACTCTGAAATAACAGTAAGCAATGATCCTTTTGTGTTTCAGCTGTGCTCTATTAGATTAAATTGATATTATTATTTATTTCTTTGTCTTATTTTCAAGATCTTGCCTTAACAATCAGCATGCAAGGAGCCTGGGAGTAGGACTTGTTAATTAGTTCTTTAAATAGAGCATTTGAAATAATAAACAATATAGTGAAACCGAATACATTGCAATAAGGGATTTTACTTTAGGAATATATAGTGAAAACTGAAACCGAATAAATCTATGGCTACTATATTTTCTATCGCCTTTGTTGTTCCTGACTTCCTGTGATGTATGCTTGTGTTGCTGGTTAGTGGTTACAACAAATCCATTCAAGAAAAAAGTTTTGTTTTTTATTCCTTTTGAAGATTCTTCTTTCTCAGCAGTCTTCTTGTAAGATAAAAAGATCAGAAAATTGATAGATTAACAAATAGAGATTAGAAGGTAATGGCGTAATGCATTGCTCAGTGAGTCACCCAAAATCCAAATCAACTTGGCAAATCAAATCATTAACTGACTGGCTAAAAATTAAATCAGTTAAAAATAAAATTGTGGGCGCATTAAGAAGAGTAATGATTCCACAAAAAAATAGTCTAATTATTAACACAAAATTACTATAAGACAAACAATATTTAATTATGAGACAAATAATTTTATTTATTTTTTTATTGCTTGTGTTATATTTTTTGTGCTCTATTTCAAGGGTAGTAGGGTGGATGGAAGCATCAGCAGACTCAATGAATAAAGAGGTTGAAATTGGTTTAAGTGAGGAAGAGAGTAATGAAGCCATAAATTTGAAGGATACTTCTGTTCCTACTAAAAGTAAGTCTTCTGTTCCTAAAAAGAGAAAATATTTTAGGAAGGCGAAGCCTAAGTCGCAAGATAATACATCTTTTGAAAATTCTGTTTGGAAGCATTTTGAAAATATAATTGTTGACGGTGAACAAAAAGCCAAGTGTAATTACTGTGGGTTTGAGTATATGGCAGATTCTCATTTACATGGTACTTCAACTTTGCGTACTCATATAAATGTTAGGTGTAAGAAGTACCCTTATAGAGTTATTGATCCTAAGCAAAAAACATTGAAAATTGAGGCACTAAAAGATGGCACAGGGTTGGGTAGCTTAAAACTAGTTCATTTTACAGTTGAAGAAGCTAGAGTTATGATTGCTAGAATGATAATAGTTGATGAGTTTCCATTTAAACTGGTGGAAGGGGAAGGGTTTAGAAATTATTCTCAATATTTGAATCCTCGAATGATAATTCCTTCTCGTATGACTATAGCAAGAGACTGTTTGAAAATGTATCAAAGTGAGAAAAATAAATTGAAAAATGTTATTAAGTCTCAACGTGTGTGTCTAACCACATATACTTGGACTTCAATTCAAAACTTGAATTATATGTGTCTGACAGCCCATTGGATAAATGATGATTGGCAATTTCAGAAGCGAATTATAAATTTTTGTCAAGTGCCTAATCATACGGGGGAGACAATTGGTAAATTTATCGAGGCTTGCATGTTAGATTGGGGAATTGATAAAATTATGACTATCACTGTGGATAATGCTAGTTCTAACGATGGTGCAATAAGATATATTATAAGGAAAACTAAAGATTGGTCTACCACTGTTTTAGGTCATAAATTTCTTCACATGAGGTGTTGTGCACATATTGTTAACCTTATTGTAAAAGATGGCTTGCGAGAGAATAATGAATCGATTGAGAAAATAAGAAATGCAGTAAGATATGTGAGATCATCTCCTGCTAGGAAACTGAGTTTTAAAAGTAGTATTGAGAGAGAGAAGATTGAGTCTAAAAGCTTTTTATGTCTTGATGTGGAGACTAGGTGGAATTCTACTTATTTGATGTTAGAGGCAACTGAGATTTTTGAAAAAGCCTTTTTTTAGGTTGGAAGATGATGATCCTAGGTTTAGATTGTATTTTGATGGGGTTAAAATTAAAGGACCTCCTAGGTTGGATGATAGGAGTCGATGTAGATGCTTAGTAAATTTCTTGGAAGTGTTTTATGATGTTACACTTGCATTTTCGGCTTCATTACATGTGACTATAAATAATTTTTTCAATGAATTTGTTAGAATTCAAACTTTATTGGGTGAATATGCCAAAAGTGGTGATAGATTGTTTGAATGTATGGCAACTGACATGAAAAAGAAATTTGACAAGTATTAGGAGAATCATGCAAAAGTGAATTGGGTGTTATTTGTTGGTGTTGTTCTTGATCCAAGGTGTAAGATGAAATATGTCAAGTTTTTTCTTTCTCAAATTTATGATGTTTCTAAGGCTCTTGATGTTGAGAATCGGGTGCGAGATGCTTTGAATGACTTGTATAGGTACTTTAAGGATGAGTCATCCATGAGATCATCTAGTAGTAAGGAGAGTGTGTCATCTAACAAAGAAACCATTTTGGTTGATAGGCCTGATTTTGGTGGGGAAGCTCGAAAGTTTCTCAATTTCCAATTCCAAAAGTATTTATTGGATGAACAAAGTGTGGAGACTCAATGTGACTTGATTAGATATCTGTTGGATGGGTGTGAGGAAGATTCTGAAACTTTTGATTTACTGAACTGGTGGAAAGTGAATTCTTCCAAATTCCCAATCCTTTCTAAGGTAGCAATGAGTGTATTGGCTATTCAAGTCTCTACAGTTGCTTCTGAGTCGGCTTTTAGCACCGGTGGGAGAATAATTGATCCATTTAGAAGTTCATTATCTCCTAACACAGTTGAAGCATTAATTTGTTCTCAAAATTGGTTGCAATCTAAGTCGACTGAGATTGATATTCGGGCTGCGATGGATGATGTGCAAAAATTTGAAGAATTCGCATCAGGTAATGTTTAGTTTAAAAATATTGAAATTAATATTTACTTGACATAAGCCAATGTGATTTCTAATAAGTTGTGTTATTTTTATTTGTAATGTTACTTTTGTAGAATTGTCCGGATCAAGTTCCACGTGTATGATTGAGCCTAACTTGCTTTATGACGATGTGAATGAGGATGTCGATTATGATGATGAATTCATATTATAAGGTTGTATGTTTTTTTTTATTATTTGGTGTTGTTTCTCTCTAGTTATTACATGTATTTATATTAATGAATAATATTATTTACATTGCTATTACAGATAATTGACTCATAATTATATTTGATGTTACAGACTTGCAGGTTTTTGATAATTGGAATTGAAACTTTTGGTGAACAATGGTGTGGCTACTGTTTATTCCCTTCAAACTTTTGATGAACTTCGATGGTTGTAGTGTTGTACAAACACTTATTCAGTTATTTTGTATTGTTTTTTATTTTGCCATTAGAAGTCGAATTCACTAATTCAGCTCTTATGATATCTTGCTGTGATTTGCTGACTTATTGTGATAAGGTGCTTGTTTAATTGTTTAATGTGAGTGTTTAATGTTTAATACTTTAATGTGATGAAACTTTTATTGTTCAATTGTTTAATGTGAGTGTTTAATGTTGTGATAAGGTGTTTGTTTAATTGTTTAATGTGAGTGTTTAATTGTTTATTGTTCAGCTCTTACAGTAAGGTGTATGTTTACAGTAAGGTGGTTGTTTAATTGTTCACACATAACAATATAGCTTTGATGAACAGAAGCTGAGCATTTCTTGATGAAATTCCTAGCTATGGCTGCAAACTTGCTATTAGTAGCTCAGCCGATTGAAAAGGTGACTGCTAGCTCAATTGGGAGTGTAATTTGACTATGTATAATTGTATATTATCTAATTTATCAATGTAAATGAATGAAAAAGAAATACCTTACTCAATACACGAGACTGTTACATTCAGAACTTCACAGATTTACAGTAAGGTGCTTGTTTAATCTATATGTTTTGGTTTATACTTTTAAGTTTTAATAGCACTTCTCAACAATCTGATTCTAAAACATAAACCGCCAAACCGCACCTCTCAAACCGTTAAACTGCCGAACCGAACCGTCGCGGTTTAATGTAGGATATTTGCAATTTCGGTTTTTAATTTCCTAAACCGCAACCCGCGCGTTTTGAACAAAAAAAATAAAAAAAACCGCCCAAAACCGCACCGCGAACACCCATAGTATGGCCAATCGGCCAAAACACAATTTAAGGCCATTCGGCCAATTAATGCCTGGGAGAGAGTAGTAAAATTAATTTCCAAAATAAATATGTTGAGTGTTATATAAGTCTCCACCAAAACCCATCACTCATGTCAATTATCAAAATGACTAATGATGTAAGTAAAGTGAGCTCCACTTTAAATTCAAAATTCAAGTGGGCTTGCTCAACACATTTTGGGCTCAGATTTCTTTAATCCGATTAAACGAATTTTCCGTCGCGGCATAATTAAATCCAATTTAACTAAATAATAATACCCAGTAAAATTATTACGAAAATCGGTCGCGAATTAATTCAAAATTAATCCGTTCGTTAAAATTAAAATCCAATATAATTTCCTATTGAAATCCAATTTCAATTAATATATTTAATATATTATTTAGCCCAAACAAATAAATTAAATAGCAAAATCTAATTTAACTATTAAATTTATTTTACCGATTAATTCCAAATTAATCGCGTTCTCTCATCTCGATGAATTTAATCCCAGATAAATTCTCGACGCAATTAATCCCAGATTAATTCTTTCTCTGATAATTAATCCCAGATTAATTCTTACCGTAATTAATCCCAGATTAATTTTTTTCTCTTTATTAATCCTAGATTAATATTCTCTCTCGTAATTAATCCCAGATTAATATTGTTCGAGTCAAACATCATCGGTAAATCTTTGGGATGCGACCCAAGAGATCCTTGATTATGTTGGCAGTAAATTCGGTCATCGGACTATCCGAGCACGTGCGTACCCAGTACCACATACTTACCGATTTACTAGACATGGTTGGCTTCTAGCAAAGCACCGTGCCTACCCAATTCTCCAGAAATATTCTTCTACGGAATACAAGATCTTTGTCAGGCGTAGTATACGTAGTATTGCGTATTACGATCCAGTATCGGATGTCACATGCAAGGCCTGGGGCTAGAGTTGTGTCTGCCCCGTACGAAATATATATCGGATCACTAGCAACTAGTCTCTTTATTATCGAAAAGTCATGACCTAGTCATACTTCCCCGATGGCTATAGCACTTAGAGTACCAGTTCTGTATCCCTGTGTGATCATCATCTCCATATGACTGAAGTGATACTTCCGTCTTTATATCACACCCAATACACTACGATTCTCAGTATACCCATAAGGGGCGTACACAGAACCTGTTAAAGCCCTGGACGACCAAAACCAAAGTATATTGATTGTCGCAACTATTAGCGATGCAAGTCTCAGGTTAAGACCAAATACACCTACCCTGATTCGGATTCCCATAGACACATAGTCATACTACCAGTGGGATTCCGAGGGGCCTATCCAGAGCGAAGCTGTTTCCGTACCATCGGTAAACAGAACCTCCTATTACACTCGCATGAGTATCCAATACCCAAATATATGAGAACTATGTCGTTACGCTTCTATAACACTTACAAGTGTAATACTAGTCTATTCCGCATTATCGATGTCCAGTCTCGATAATACTACGACTAGGGATATTTAATGATTAAACCTTTGTGGATTAATATTGTCTCATATCTTATTAATCCGGAACTAATCATAAGGACTTTTATCATTTATATATCCAGATAATCCAATTACAAATGATAAAGGAGCAATTTCTTTTGTCACATAGTTAATTTGTACAACAACACCATGTTATGTATAAATAGTGATGCTATGGGTCATAATTATCCCACAATCTCCCATTTGGCCTATAGCCAATCACTCAGGTGTCTAACACCTGAACTATGTACGGGTCGCTGAAACTTCTGCTGAGAAATAGCTTTCGACAGCGGATTTGCAAGATTTTCATCTGATGCGATTTATTCGATCTTCACATCGCCACGATGTATGATCAAACGAATCAGATGAATTAGTTGAAGTATATACTTGGATCATTGATGAGACCATGATTCTTTAGCCTGTGCTGTAGCCCAGCCCAGCAGCTGACGGAACTACTCCTAATCTAATTAGGAATTATTTGGATCCAAAATGCTTCTATTGATGCCTCAGCTGTAGCAATATTCTGCTCTTGTTGTTTATTCGGCAACAGTATCTTGCTTGGAAGATTCCCAACTCACTGTTCCGTTATTCAAACTATATACGTACCCTTATTGCGATTTACAGTTGTTTTTATCGGTTTGGAAACTTGCAGCGGTGAACCTAGTCACCTCAAGTTCTTCATCTCCATAATCTCAGAAAGCATCCTTGGTTCGTCCAAGATACTCAAGAATGTTCTTTACATCAATCCAGTGACCATCACTTGGATTGACCTTATAGCGTCTACATATGCTCAAAGCATATGAGACATCAGGTCATGTACATATCAAAATGTACGAACACTGAGAGAGTGTTCAGATTTCTAGATCTATCTCATTAGATCTTTATTCCTAGAATAAAGCCTGCTTCTCCCAAGTATTCTATGGAGAATTTTTCATGAAAGCTATGGGAATGTTATTGCTAAGAAGCAATACATCATCAACTTATAAGGCATTCATTGTCAGTGCGCTCCCACTAACCTTCTTATGTACACAAGAATCATCTTCATTTTGAATTAAATCATATACCATTATGATCTTATCAAAACGTTGGTTCCAAGAACGCAATGCTTGCTTCAATCCATAAATGGATCGATTTAACTTGCAAACCTTGTTTATATATTTTTAGCCCGATAAAATCGTCATGATGTTACAAACATCCTCCAAAAGGTTTTCGTTAAGGAAATCGATTTTGACGTTCAGCTGTCATATTTCATAAACGAAATATACAGTTATAGCAAGCATTATCCAAATGGATTTAATCATGGCAACATGTGAAAGAGTTTCGTCGTAGTCGACACTATATCGTTGATGATATCCTTTTTGTACAAGCCTAGCTGTCTACATTTGTATGTTTCCATCCATGTATGTCTTCCTTGAAGACACATATAGTACCAATAGGCACAATGCCTTCTGGTACATCAACCAGTGTCCAAACTTGATTGGTATACATGGAATCCATTTCGGACTTAATGGCACTTTGCCATAAAATGAGTCGATACCTTGTACCATTTCCTCATACGTAGCCGGTTTGTCTTCCTCAATAAGATTGAGGTCTACATGAGGTGAGATCAGAAACCCATACCTCCTAGGTTGTTTTCTGACTCTCTCCGACCTACGCGGTTCTTGTGTATTCGAAGATTATTGGTACAGTTTCATCCCTGATGAACTATTTGTGTTCCGTAAGGACTCGGTGTCTGGAATAGTATTACTCTGATTTTCATCGAGTTTTACTTTCCTCCCACTTACCACTGCATTTAGGAATTCCACTTAGGAAAACCGCATGGAGAGCAACAATTATATTGTTCTCTTGTGAGTGTATAAGTACTATACTTTGGTTTCCCTAGGATAACCTACAAATAGGCACTTATCCGATTTGGGTTCTAGTTTGGTATCATCCAAACGTATGCCCAGTATTCCCAAATCTTCAGGAATGAGAAACTCAGTTTCTTTCCTGTCCATATCTAATATGAAGTCTGTCGAACAGATTTTACGAAACCTTATTACAATTAAGTACTGTATTGTTTAATGCGTATCCTCAGAAGGAAATTGGTAGCTCAGAGAGACTCATCTGTTTAAGTATTGTCCATCATGGTCTGACCGTAATGTTCTAATACTTTTATCGGTCTGTTTTCATACTTCGTGTTGAAACTTTTTGAATTTATCAAAAGTTTCTGACTTGTGTTTCATAAGATACACATAACCGTAACGCGATGCCACATCCGTAAAGGTTACGAAGTACTCATATCCACCTCTAGCCTAGCTAGACATGGGCCCACTTACGTCACCATGAACGAGGGCTAACAGATCGGTGGCACTTGCACTTTTACCAAGTAAAAGGTGTTTTAGGCACTTTGCCTAATTAAACTAGATTCGTAGACATCTTTTGAATTAGAATCAAATTCGTCCAAGTATCAACTCTTTGAAAGTGTGGATATACGAGTCTTGTTAATGCATCACAGATGAAAATGCCACAAATAAGTCTCATTTGATTTACTCAATTTGAGCTATTTGTTTGTCATGTTATATGTTAGAGATTCATTTATATTCAAAATATAAATAATGTTATTTACATCTAATGTGTATATCTCAATATCATCTTTATAAATAAAACACCTGGTGTTTCGGAATATAAAGGTATACCGGCAACGGGTTAAACTGGATATAGAGATAATGTTCATAGTCAAACTGGATACATTATAAAATTCTCCTAATTTAAGTACATGCCGAAAAGGCAGTTCCAAAACTTAGGTTCCTACGGCCAAAACAACGACTCTCGTCCTGTTTCTGACTTGTAAGTCGATCTCACCTGAAGCCAGTCTCCTGCTCACCAGCAGATTCTGCACATCAGTACATATATTCATGTACCACATCCAGTATCAAAATTCAATTTTAAAACCAATAGTGAACATGTTTATAACAAACATTCTTGAAGCCGGAACCTTGTCCCGCCTTCACTTCCTTCATGTCTGCCTTGTCCATACGGCTGTCACACTTCTAGTGACCCCGTTTGCCATAGTTTAGGTAGACAACTTGGGTTATTTCCTTTTAAGAAGCTCCAACTATGCATAAAGGACTGAGCACTAAAGTTATCATCACAATGAGTCTTCTCAAGCTCATGCTCTACTATTCGCTCAACTCCGGGCTCATGCTCGAGAGGTTCTACTCTCAATCTGAAAATTAAAGCGTTAAAGACATTTTCCCTAGGATTATGTCCTTTGACACTAATATTTCAGTCATCTTGATTGTTATAGTCCAACTGTCCAATAAACGATTTCAGGTACAATTAAATGTAATGATTACTATAGTCTAACTATATAATCAACTACAATTGATTGGTTATATTCAAATGTATTGATTACTATAATATAATTATATAACCAACTACAAATGAAGTAGTTTGAATACAGTCCAACTGTTAAATTAAAACAACAATTAAATATTAGTCCAACTAATATATTTAAAATTAATGACGAAAAATAAAATGAGCGCGTATTGACAAGTATATAAACAAAATTGCAAATTTAATACTTGCCTCCCTTTATTTTTCGGCGAGCCTCTAACCCTCTGTGGAGTACTCGGGAAACCTAGTTTCCTAGTGGGCTAGTATCCCGTTAAAAGATACACAACCTTGACTTTGGCCAACAAGTTGTATAAAATCTAACTAGGTAAATCTCTAAGATCAATTAGATCTCATCCAATTCCTAGATCCAGTAGGTGGACCTCCAAGTCCGAAACATATATAATATATATGCCAATATATCCAATATATTTTCCTAACCTTTTCCTCTGAATCAACTGAGCCTTGGCTTTGGCACAACAAGCTTAATGATTCCAGTTAAACGGGACCCATTGACTTTGGAAAGCTTCGTAATCGATGTCGATGGACAAGAAGTGATCTTGCCTTTGGCCAACAAATCACAACTTGGACAAGACATGCGATATGGAACAAAGCCTTCATGATTCAAACACATCGGCGATGGACAAAGGTCTTGACTTTGGCCAACAAACCAGTGCCAATCTTGGATCTTGAGAATGAATCACTCAATGGAAGGAAAAACGCTTAATATTTGTTGAGGGTTTTTCGCGTAAATTGGCAACCAATTTATTATATTTAATTAGGTCTCATCATACACCCTTAAGCATGCATTCTAAAAGCATAATAAGGCGCGAAATAAATAATAATGATATGCGGATGGATATATAATACAATTTATTCCTAGAACAAATCTCTCACGTTCCTCTCTCCCGCTAGCACTATTCTTACTTCTACCCAATTACATAACACTTCTAAAGAAACCTCATTTACATTGAGGGGAATATGTGAGAAGAGAAATACAATGAGAAAAGAGGTAATATGCTAGACACGCAGGTACAATTTAATAAATTCTAAATTTATTACAACAATTTCCAAAATTGCCCTCACCCTTCTAATATCCATCCGATATACATTATTCACACATACATCCAAGTATTCACACAAAGCATGTTATTCAATCAATCTAATCCAATTAATTAATCTTTGATTAATGACCATCCAATGTTCATACAACGATTTGATTTGCTCGAGTCAAACTCGTTTAAGAATAAATACTCAAAGTAAGTATTCTTGAATTATATCGAACTACAATTTTAAATCCAATTTAAATTGTATTCAATACTAATTCATATTTAATTCCAAATTAAATAATTACACTTATTTATGTGCCTTAAAGACTTGGATTCCAAATCCAATCTTAATGGATCTCAAAGGCTCATTTAGTATCCAATACTGTTTAATTAAAGTCCAATGGGCTTTTAATTAATTCTTTAGGCTTGAGCTTTTGGCCAAAATGGATCTAACCCATAATGCCTAGGTCCATTTAGGAATCATCATATGCCATAGAATCAATTTTGGCCCATTAGGCCCAATTAAATTATTAAAGGCTCAATTGTCATATTTTGGACTTTATGGAAATGGTTTAGGCCCTAATATAATCCAAGACTAAAATTTGGCCCAACCAAACCCAATAGCCCAAATACAACAAATTAAATTAATACATTATTCCAAATTACATATTAATTCAATTTAAGTGTAATTAACACAATTAATTAATTAATCTAGTATTTCCAAAACACTAATTAATCTAATTAATCATACTTAATATTTTAATTTATGTCCAACATAAATTAAAGCACAATCAATCCATTCCAACATGCTTCATACTCACGACAATACATGAAATTAACATCCAATTTTGATTTCAATCTAATTAAATCAACAATTAATATTCAATTTCATGTGAATCAACATATCCAATAGTCTAATTCAAAATTAACCATGAGCTCTCCTAGGGTAGTAATCGGCCAAGCATGGATTTTGGGGATTTTTGATCTAATCAATTTATTACAAAATCAATGATGCACAAATCCAATTAAACATCACATAAACTCAACCAAACAATCAATTTAAGAAAAATCAAGCTCTAAGCATAAAATCTCAAATTAGAGTATACAAACCCTAGAATCAAATCAAGCTTAGATCTCGCTCTGATACCATTGTCATAGACATGTCACGTGATCTACTAAGCGTGATTATTGTGTGAATAAAACAAAAAATTTGCGGAATTAACTTACATTGATCGGCTTTGACTTTCAAAACTTTCATGGATGTTGAAGTTTCCAAGTTCTTGGGTGAGTATCTCTATCACCTTCATTTGACTCCCTTATGTGCTAGCAAGAATAAATGGAAAAATTTTATCTCCCTAGGAGAAACAAATTTGCTCAAGAGAGAGAGGGAAGCAATCCGCCAATCTTCAAAAGAAAAGCCAATTGCTTTTGGCCTTTGTTTTCCAAGAACCAGAGGCAAAATGCCTCTCGGCCATTGCTTAAACGGAGACCAAAAATGCCTTTCATTCGGCAAAATTCAAAAGAAAACAGAAGAGAGCCATCAAAGTTCTTTCTTTCAGCCATTAAAAAATAAAAGGAAGTCAAAGGCATTTTTATATTAAAAGAAAAGCAATGTCAGAGAGTAATATATTGCTCATTGGAATTTCGTCCTTTTCGCCATTATATAGAAAAGAGAGCCATTCCCTTTTGTGGTCAATTTACCAAATAGACCTCTAAGGCCGATTAAGGCCATTCGGCCTATGGCTAAGTATGGCCAATCGGCCAAAACACAATTTAAGGCCATTCGGCCAATTAATGCCGGGAGAGAGTAGTAAAATTAATTTCCAAAATAAATATGTTGAGTGTTATATAAGTCTCCACCAAAACCCATCACTCATGTCAATTATCAAAATGACTAATGATGTAAGTAAAGTGGGCTCCACTTTAAATTCAAAATTCAAGTGGGCATGCTCAACACACTTCGGGCTCGGATTCGTTTAATCCGATTAAACGAATTTTCCGTCGCGGCATAATTAAATCCAATTTAACTAAATAATAATACCCAGTAAAATTATTACGAAAATCGCTCGCGAATTAATTCCAAATTAATTCGTTCGCTAAAATTAAAATCCAATTTAATTTCCTATTGAAATCCAATTTCAATTAATATATTTAATATATTATTTAGCCCAAATAAATAAATTAAATAGCAAAATCTAATTTAACTATTAAATTTGTTTTACCGATTAATTCCAAATTAATCGCGTTCTCTCCTCTCGATGAATTTAATCCCAGATAAATTCTCGACGCAATTAATCCCAAATTAATTCTTTCTCTGATAATTAATCCCAGATTAATTCTTGCCGTAATTAATCCCAAATTAATTTTTCTCTCTTTATTAATCCTAGATTAATATTATCTCTCTTAATTAATCCCAGATTAATATTGCTCGAGTCAAACATCATCGGTGAATCTTTGGGATGCGACCCAAGAGATCCCTGGATATGTTGGCAGTAAATTCGGTCATCGGACTATCCGAGCACGTGCGTATCCAGTACCACGTACTTACCGATTTACAAGACATGGTTGGCTTCTAGCAAAGCACCGTGCCTACCCAATTCTCCAGAAATATTCTTCTACGGAATACAAGATCTTTGTCAGGCGTAGTATACGTAGTATTGCGTATTACGATCCAATATCGGATGTCACATGCAAGGCCTGGGGCTAGAGTTGTGTCTGCCCCGTACGAAGTATATATCGGATCACTAGCAACTAGTCTCTTTATTATCGAAAAGTCATGACCTAGTCATACTTCCCCGATGGCTATAGCACTTAGAGTACCAGTTATGTATCCCTGCGTGATCATCATCTTCATATGACTGAAGTGATACTTCTGTCTTGACATCACACCCAATACACTACGATTCTCAGTATACCCTGAAGAGGCGTACACAGAATCTGTTAAAGCCCTGGATGACCAAAACCAAAGTATATTGATTGTCGCAATTATTAGCGATGCAAGTCTCAGGTTAAGACCAAATACACCTACCCATATTCGGATTCCCATAGATACATAGTCATACTACCAATGGGATTCCGAGGGATTTATCAGAGCGAAGCTGTTTTCGTACCATCGGTAAACAGAACCTCCTATTATACTCGTATGAGTATCCAATACCCAAATATATGAGAACTATGCTGTTACGCTTCCATAACATGCACAAGTGTAATACTACTATATTCCGCATTATCGATGTCCAGTCTCGATAATACTACGACTAGGGATATTTAATGATTAAACCTTTGTGGATTAATACCGTCTCATATCTTATTAATCCGGAACTAATCATAAGGATTTTTATCATTTATATATCCAGGTAATCCAATTACAAATGATAAAAGAGCAATTTCATTTGTCACATAGTTAATTTGTACAACAACACCATGTTATGTACAAATAGTGATGTTATGAGTCATAATTATCCAACAAACACATGTTATACAACTAACACACATGAATTCTAAAAACATATATGCATTTGTTTGAATCTAAACATAAAACAATTTATAATCCCACTACGAAATGACTCATGAACAAATTCTAGTTCACCATAAAGTGGTCAAGTAATTCTAGAATGATAGCCATAACTCTATTTAATCTAGAGTTCCAAATTCTAATTAATTATTCCATATTTAACATGAACATCTTTGACCCAATTAGAAGCATATTGTGTTTATACTTCCAAAGCATCCTAACATAATTCATTAGCCTAATTTCAACTTTAAGCTATGTAATTATACATCCAATAAATAATTCATCCCTATATATCTCACTAATGAAAACCCACTAATGAAAAATATAGTTTAAGAGAAGATCAAACATTACCTAATAAGCTTGATACAAATATCCAATCTCCTTATCTTTGTTGAAATGGTTGGAGAACTTCCAAGATTTAACAAGTTTCACTCCAAGATCCAATCTTGATTTATCCTAGATGAAATGTTGTAGAGATCTTCCAAAGCATCTCTAAACACTTCTATAACTTATGATAATTTCTCCAAGAATTACTTGTATTTTGCTTTCACAAGCGTAGCATTCTCAAGCTCATTTTGCTTTGCTTGAGCTTAATTAAAACCTTAATCAGGCTTGCTATTTATAGCAAAACTTAGGCAATTTTTTTTAATCAACTTTTAGGTGGGCTTAATCTCATTTGTCCAAATATGTATAATTAGGTGTGACTAATTATTTTTGTCTACCATTTCAATTTAATCCAATTAAATCAAGCCAAATACACCTATTATTATATATTTATAATTACTAAAATATCCTCCGATGGTAGAGATATTTATGAAATTATAACAAAACCCTTGTATGATTTTGGATTAATCCCATTGGGTCAAAGTAAATAATTAATGTTATTCAATAACACTTAATTATTTTAGTTGATAATTATAATATCAAATTTTATTTATTATCAAAAATTATCGGCTACCCAAGTGCTCAACTAGTACATTTCATATTGTGGGACTCTCTAAGTCCAGATAAGTTCATCATATAAGCCTAGCTTATATGTACACAAATCGACCACCTCTGAATTTGCAAAAATCACGAACGATATTTCTGAACTATACAAGTCGAGGTCATCACACATGTTTAACAATCCATCTTTCGTAGGCTATCCGAGTTGCGCTTAGGAAACATAGATTACACCGTCAAGTTTCCAGATGCAAATCACATGTCGACATGTCCATAATTCTTTTCAACTAATTAGAACACCATTTTTGATATATGCGATACACCTTAGGTGATCGACTTTGGCCCAAGCTTAAGAATCATGAGACGCTTCCTATCAACTAGTACACTTCATATTGTGAGACTCTCTAAGTCCAAACAAGTTCATCATATAAGCCTAGCTTATATGTACGCAAATCGACCACCTCTGAATTTGCAAAAATCACAAATGATATTTCTAAACTATACAAGTCGAGGTCATCACACATGTTTAACAATCAATCGTAGGATATCCGAGTTGTGCTTAGGAAACATAGATTACACCGTCAAGTTTTCGAGATGCAAATCACATGTCGACATGTCCATAATTCTTTTCAACTAATTAGAACACCATTTCTGATATATGCAATATACCTTAGGTGATCGACTTTGGCCAAAGCTTTAAGAATCGTGACTTAAATCACATGGATACCTAAACCCCTTATGGTACACATACGTAACGATATATCCTATCTTGCTTCGCACTTGACTACTGAGTGCATCGGTCCACACCCAACGAACATCAAGAGGCCAGACCAGGAAAGGTTTCTGACATACATGACATCAAAGTGTGGAGGATCTCACACAAAATGAATACTATCATATAGTCAAAGGATTACATATGCTACTAGACTCGAGGAGATTCCTATTGACGATGGTGTGTAATTCCCACTATTAGAAATCACCTGTGAGTCATTCATTATTTGGTCCAACCAATGCCCACATGTTTATCCGAGCTTCCAAAACTGATGGTACATCAGGTTAAACCATTGGAACTCCAATTCCAATATACGACATGTGCTAGTCTTATAGGTTATAGGAATTCAACCGTATTTCAAAACCAACGACTAAGAATATTTACTTTAAGAATAGTTTATAATAATAATACTTATCTCACTATTGGACCACCTAGTGTCCAGTATTACTACAAGACTATTCTAAGGTCGATGTCATACTTAACATATCTATACATCAATCTAATATGCATAATGACAATACCATTAATAAGGTATGAAATGAAAACATAACTATTTTAATAATAAATAATAAAATGTACAATTCAGATTGGCACTCCAAGCACCAACTCCAATCAACTCCCACTTGATTAGTGCCAATCTAGATAGTACCGTAGTCTCATATCCTCCACATGTTTATCGAATAACTTAGGAGGTAAGAACTTTGTAAGCGGGCCTACTATGTTATCTAGTCCTTGAACCTTCAAGAGCATTATGTATTTTCGTTCAATTATCTCTCTAATTACATGGTATTTACTTTCCACATGTTTAGACTTGGAATGCGCTCTCGGCTCTATAGCCTGCGCAATGGCTCCGCTATTATCACAGAACAATGGAATCGAATCTACAATACTAGGCACAACGCCAAGTTCTGTGAAAAATTTCTAATCCAAACATCTTCCTTAGCAGCTTCTGAAGCCATTATAAATTTCGCCTTAGTGGTAGTATCAGCTGTTGAGCCTTGCTTTGAACATCACCAACTAATCGCACTACCGTTAAGGGTAAATACGTAACCTGGTGTAGATTTTCTATCATTTGGATCTTCTTGGAAGTCAGAGTCTGTATAACCCTTAACTTATAGCTCATTTTCTCCATATATCAGAAACTTATCCCAAGTATCCTTAAGATATTTTAGGATGTGTTTCACGGCTGTCCAATGATCATTACCTGGATCAGATTGTTATCGGCTAGTCACACTGACGCCGAAAACTGATGTTAGGTCTTGTACATATCATATCATACATTATGCTTCCAATACAAGAAGCATATGACAAGTTAGACATCCTAAATTTTTCTTCCTCAGTCTGAGGTTCCATTTTCTTCGAAAGATGTATGCCGTATCAGAAATGTACATTTGCTGCCTTACAGTTGGTAAAACCATACCTTTCTAACATCTTATCTATGTCCGTCGATTGTGATAACCCTATAAACTTCCTAACTCTATCCCGGTAGAGCCTTATACCTAGTATATAGGAAGTTTCACTCATATCATTCATGGAGATGTTTTTACAAAGGTAGACTTTCACACTTTGCATCAATCCTATATCATTTCCTATGATAAATATGTCATCTACATACAAGACTAGGAAAATTATCATGTTCCCACTCACTTTCTTATAAACACATGGTTCTTCCTCATTTTTGATGAATCCAAATAATCTAATTATCTCATCAAAATGACAATTCCAGCTTCGGGATGCCCGTTTAAGTCCATAAATAGACTTTTGGAGCTTACAAACCAACTTTGACGTCTCAATGGATACGAAACCCTCTAGTTGTTCCATATAGATATCCTCCTCAATGAATCCATTTAAGAAAGTGGTTTTCACATCCATATATCATATCTCATAGTAGTGATATGCAACAATGGCTAAAAAAATCCTAATGGATTTTAGCATGGCTACTGATGAAAAAGTTTCCTCATAGTCAATCTTAGGACGTTGAATGTAACCTTTCGCTACTAGTCGGGCCTTAAAGGTTTTCACCTTTCCATCAGGGCCATCGTTTCCTTTTGTAAACCCATTTACAACCAATAGGTTTAACTGCTTCAGGAAGTTCAACTAAGTCACAGACTTGATTGTCATGCATAGAATCCATCTCGAATTTCATGACTTCTTGCCATTTTCCCGAATTGATATCAAATATTTCTTCTTTATACGTAGTCTGATATGACTCCTCCAAGATGAGAACATCAAGGCTCACATACGATGTTAAAAATAATCTCTCTAGAGGCCTTGATATTCTATTCAACTTACGTAGAACCTGTGTTTTAGATCATTCTCCTAATTGGATCTCTGATTCCATCTCAAGTTCATTAATGTTGGGATCAAACTCATCAAGTTCAATCTGTCTACAATTCCCATTTTCTCTCAAAAATTGCTTTTCAAGAAAAGTGGCAAAACGAACAACAAATACATTTCGTTACTTGAAATCGTATAATTCATATCCCATGGAATTATCAGGATATCCAACGAACCTACCTTTATACCATTTGGGTGCTAGTTTATCCCGTTGCGCAACTCTAACGTATGCAGGACAACCCCAAATCTTTAAATGCTTAGGACTTGGATTTCTACCGAACCCTATCTGATATGGGGTCATAGAAACAGCTCTCGATGGAATCCTATTAAGTATATGGACAACAGTTAGTAAAGCGTAACCCTGAAGATAATAAGGAAGATATGTATAGCTCATCATTATATCTAGACTTATCATCCGTGAATGTCAATAATTGTAAAAATACAAAGCGTACCTGATGGTCCTGCTTTTCCTATCAGCTCTGGACAGTCATTCTTCCAGTGTCCAAACTTCTTGCAATGTAGACATTGATCACGAGCTATTTACGGTTTTGCGTCTTTGCGCTTCTTGGAGTTCTTCTTTGCAATCTTCTTCTTCCCCATCTTTATTTTCTTTGACTTCCCAGAAGTCTTTGAAGAGCCAACTCCACCATGGAGGTATAAGGTGGGGTTGCCTTTCCTCAAATCATGCTCCATCGTGAGTAACTTGTTATGAAGTTCTTCGTAGCTAACTTGCATCGAGTGCATATGGAAGTTTAATACAAATCAAGCATTAGAACCACATAAATAAGACATAATCAAATTACGGCCTAGTCGTTCATCAATCACAATGCTCTGTCATTCCAGGTGTTGAATCTGGTCGATCATGTTCAAAATATGAATGCTTACAGCTCCTCCATCCTTGAGTTCAGCACATAATAATTACTCAGACCTCCGATAAAGTTTGATCTCTTGATTCACCTCGAACAACTCCTTGAGTGTTCGCATGATGCTCCAAGCATCTGGTACTTCAATGTATTGTCTCAGCAAATCTGAAACCATCGATCCCAAGATGTAGGATTTCACCTTAAGGTTATCATCCTTCAATTTATTAAGAGTTTCTCGCTCTTCTGGAGTAAAGTCAGGATTGATTTCAATAGGCAGTGGATTGATAGTGACATAAGTCAACTTTTCAAACTCCAAGACAAGGTGTATGTTCATTTCTCAATCGAAATAGTTCTCAGCTCCTTTTAGTTTATTGGTATCCAAAAGTTTCATCAATTAATTAGTAGGAGCCATCTACAAGACAATATTTTAAATAGTAGCAGAATAATTTTCATTTCAAAATAATAATAGTAATTTATTATGGAATTTTAAATCTATTAGTGTCCTTCTACAACTTTATATAATTCTGTAATCTCCCTTAACGGAAAAATAGAAATTTGATTATCAAAATTTCATAATGGGAAGTGGATCTCATGACATTTACTTCAGCCTTACACTAATGACGATATTGGCCTTTATAAACTCATTAGGTAGACCTCTAAGGTCAATCATTTCACGTGACTCCTAGTTTGGCCCTGAACCGTTTCTTATCCTCACACTAATGACGATATTGGATTAAGACGTGTTCTAGGTGTATACTTGACAATGTGCACTAATGATCTTCGAATGTACACCCTCACACTAATGATGATATTGGATGACTACGTTAATCCATCACGCTATATCTAATGTTTTACCAGAGCGACCTAAGTTCTGAGTACTTACACCCTCACACTAATGACGATATTGGATATAAGTAGTAAGAACTCATTTTTCTCCGTATTTACAAGAAGGACCTTCTAGTAATGCTCCAACATTACTATTACTATTACTTAAAATAAAATAATCACCTAATCATAGGTGATTTAAGTCACTAATTTAATTAGGTCAACATTTTAATTTAAAACATGCTTTACATATCCGATATGTCTTATGTATAATTAAATTAAAATATATATGCATAACATAGATTCATATACATGTCTAACATACAACATGTGTTGTGTGGTTAAGCCTTGCTACTGATACCATTTTGTTGGGCATTTGTGGAACCCCTAGGGTCATATCGGTACCCCGCGCAGCGAAAATGGGTCTAACCCATGGATATCAAGCGTGAGTGTAATTTTAAATAATTTAATGAAATACTATATTCTATTACGAGTGTATAGAAATAACTAGGACTGACTCGGAGTCCGGAAGCTCAAGAACAAGCAAAATTAAATTCAGTGCGCACAACGCGTACGCGCACACTACAGTGAGTGTGCGCACTATGCGCAAATGTTAATTTTTTCTTAAATTGCTTTTCCTTCAGCTCTCTGGAAAGAGAGCTGAAAGAATTAGGGTATATTACCCTAATTGCTTCCAACTCTCCTTAAACACTTCAAAAACACCCAAAATTAATTTTTAACATCAAAATTAATTTTTAACATCAAAATGAACATCAACATATGTTATAGAATAAAATTCAAGTTTTTCAAAATATCAAATATTTTTACAAAAACATAAATTAATTCTAAATATGCACTTGCGTAAATTTTGAATCCAATACACAATTTAAATTAGAATCCCAATAAGAAATGTCTCGTGAACTATTCTAGGCCACCCAAAGGTGGTAAAGTGATTCTAGAATGGTAGTCATAACTCTAAGCTTTAATCTAGAGTTCCAAGCTCTAATTTTATGTTTATTTCTAACATAAATATTTTGATCCAATTACAAGCATATTGTGTTTATACTTCCAAAGCATCATAACACAATTAATTAGCCTAATTTCAAAATTATGTATCTAATACATAATTCAACATTATATGTCTCATTAATGAAAAATATAGCTTTTGGAGAAGATCAAACTTACCTAGCAAGGTTAATTCAAAGATCCGATCTATTTCTCCTTGTTGAAATGTTTGGAGAACTTCCAAGGATTAGCAAGCTTGACTCTAAGATCTAATCTTGATTCCAATGCTAGCAAGTTTCACCCCAAAATCCAATCTTGATTTCTCCTAAATGAAATATTGTAGAGACCGCACAAAGCTTCTCTAAACACTTCTCTAACTTAGGCTAATTTCTCTAATTCTTTTTTTTTGTATTTAGCTTTCTCAAGCTTTTGCTTTGCTTAATTAAAACCTTCCTAAAGCTTGTTATTTATAGAAAACTTAGGTAATTTTTAATTAATAAAAGTTGTAATAAACTTTTAGGTGGGCTTAATCTAATTTGTCCAAATATGTATAATTAGGTGTGACTAATCTTCATTGTCTACCACTTTGAATTAATCCAATTAAATTAAATAAGGATTAGGAAATAAATTAGTTAAATGTTTGCCACTTTGATTCAATCCAATTAAATTAAGCCAAAATCACCTATTATTGCATACTTATAATTACCATATTATCCTCAAATGGTATAAATAATTATGATTTTACAATTAAACCCTTGTGTAATTATTGAATTAATCCAATTAGATCAAAGTAAATAATCAATGTTATCCAATAACACTTGATTATCTTAATTGATAATTATAATATTGAATATTATCTTTTATAAAAAATAATCGGTTACCCAAGTGCTCAATGAGTACACTTCATATTGGGACTCTCTAAGTTCAGACACGTTCGTCATATAAGCCCAACTAATATGTAAGCAATTCAGCCACCTCCGAATTCTCGAAGAACACGAACGACCTTTCTGAACTATGCAAGTCAAGGTCATCACATATGTTTATCAATCCATCTGTAGTAAGCTATCTGAGTTGTGCTTAGGAAACATAAATTACACCGTCAAGTTTTCGAGATGCAAATCGCATGTCGACATGTCCATAATTCTTTTAAACTAATCAGAACACCATTTCTGATATATGTGATCCACCCAAGGTGATCGACTTTGGCCAAAGATTAAAGAATCGTGAATTTACTCACATGGATACCTAAACCCCTAATGGTACACATACGGGCCGACAGATCCTATCTTGCTTCGCACTTGATTACTGAGTGCATCGGTCCACACCCAACGAACATCTAGAGGCTAGACCATGAAAGGTTTCTGACATACATGACACCAAAGTGTGGAAGATCTCACACAAAATCAATGTTATCCTATAGTTAAAGGATTACATATGCTACGCGACTCGAGGAGATTCCTATTGACGGTGGTGTGTACTTCCAACTATTATGAATCACATGTGAGTCATTCAGTATTCGATCCAACCAATACCCACATGTCTATACGAGCTTCCAAAGCTCATGGTACATCGGGTTAAACCATTGGAACTCCAATTCCAATATACGACATGTGCTAGTCTTCTAGGTTATAGGAATTCGACCATATTCCAAAACCAACGACTAAGAATATTTAATTTAAGAATAGTTTATAATAGTAATACTTATCCCAATATTGGACCACTTGGTGTCCAGTATTACTACAAGACTATTCTAAGTCGATGTCATACTTAGCATATTTATACATCAATCTAATACGTATAATGACAATACCATTAATAAGGTATGAAATAAAAATGTGGCTATTTTATTAATAAATAATAAAATATACAATTCAGATTGACACTCCAAGCACCAACTCCAATATTGCCAACCCACATCATTGGTGGCTTGGTTTTAATATAATATACTCTTAAATCATGTTATCACCTACTTAACTAAGCATGGTTACTAATCTTTAGAGTATAAGTTTGAAATCATGACATGGACTTTATCATAAATGACATACTTACTTAATAAATGAAACACGTAACTAAAAATGATTATGTATATTGTAGAATATACTGAGATGTAGGCTAAATTCGTAAACTGTATGCATGAGATAAAATTATAAACCTAAAAATATAAACTCAACTCATAATGTATGTCGCAGATAATAGATGTAAATTAAAACACACAACATAAACTATCAACTTAAGAGTTACAACTTAACTCATAAACATATACTCTTTACTATATGTTCCGCCATGTACGGATCCCAACAACAACAATTGCCTACTTTATCATATTCAAGACATATTTTAACATAATGTCATGTAATCTAAGTCATATTATTATTTATTTCACAATTTTCCATTTTGCCCAAATACAAGTTTATTTCCATTTTCTTTAAACATCCCATTCATGCTATTGACCTTACCAAAGCACAACATACCTATACTTTTTCATCACGCATTCGACCAAATCAATCTTTCTACACCAATGATCTTACGAATTATTTAACATGCTAGAAGTTATTCGTTCTCATGCAACTAATCATACTAATGATTATTATTCAAG
The DNA here is from genome assembly GCA_019454045.1 of Zanthoxylum bungeanum. NCBI lineage: Eukaryota > Viridiplantae > Streptophyta > Magnoliopsida > Sapindales > Rutaceae > Zanthoxylum > Zanthoxylum bungeanum. The sequence continues at coordinate 136,820 of SKCR01034741.1, forward strand.
TTTATTAAACACCAATGATCTACTAATAGCTTTTAAGAAAATTTATCACCTGCACATTACATCACTCACTAAAGGCTCACGGCCACAACCTACACATTAGCCAAATTTGGCAATTCAAAACATCCCATATCATAATCCCCATCACACTTTTCCAAATAAAAAATCAACTCACACCTCTCTCCCCCCCATTCATGCATAATTCTGTGAAGCAAGGAAGTATAATATTTTCGAAGTCACAAAACTTATTCCAATAACACCAAAAGCTCTAACCATGACTTAACAACTCAAGTGCTCCAACAACCCCAAAATTCGTCCAAAGAAGACTCATGAGCAAACTGGCTGTTCTGACATAATTTCATGCATGAAACTTTTCACAAAATCCATTCATACATAGACAAACAATCTAATAATCACAATCAAGCTATACGTATATGATTAATGTTAAATACCACCATGAAAGAACATAGTAATCTTGAAGCAGAACAAGAAAAAGACGTGGCCAACATATGAGAAAATATGGAGGGAAACTTACAACGTGCTCTCATGTTGCTAATGATATGAATTCAACATGCATAATTAACATTTGGTGCAACCACCATGAGTTAATTAATGATTTTGGTGTAACCACCCATAATCACTCAATTAGTGGACAATTATGGCAACCACTCCACTAATTGTGTTGAATTAGAAGGAAAGTCATTGCCTATAAATTGAGCTCTCATTTGAGAGTTCAAGCATCCGCAACAAGAAGTTCAAAGTAAGAGAGCTTAGAGTTTAAGCTCTAAGTAAGAGAGCTTAGAGAGTGAAGAGTGAGTTTTTTTTATAACAAAGTTTGTAATCTTTGTAAATTATATTCAAGTAGTAATATATAGAAAATTTTCCTTATAAACACTCTTCAGTGGTCAGAGAATCACAACAAGTGGTATCAGAGCTTTGGTTATACGATTGGGATTCTAGAGGTGAAGAACGAAACTCAGTTCGGAAAATTCAGGTTTAGAAAAATTTCTCAAAAATCAAATTTGAGCATACCATTAGCTTGTTCACGTCGAGACGAGTATGCTGGTATTTTTCGGCGATCAAACGGAGACCCAGGAAAGCCTCACGCGCTAGTCAGAGAATTTCCCACGCGCACACGAGCCGCCACATGCTTCAGAGGTTGAAGACTATCTATGTTAACTCATAGTCAACGTCACGTCAGTGCACAGACAGCGCCTCATCAGCATATAGTCAGCAGGCACGTCAGTAAAGAATCTGACACGTCAGCTGCCACGTCATTGACACGTGTCCGCCACATCATCATATATGTCAGCAAGCCGATCCCATTTCTACCACGTCATCAGACACGTGTCTGCCACGTCAGCGTACTGGTAACTTTCATTGAGTCCCCTAAAGTCTCTGAAATTTATAATTTGACCCTAGAAGTTTCAGAAATTTATAAATCGGCCATTGTATCGGATTTGGACCAACGAAGAGTCAAATCCACCATTTTCGACCATTTCGGACGTAATGGTGACCTCCAATTTATGAAAATCAGCCCCAATTTTATCCTATTTTTATTTTAAACTTTAAACTTAAAATGGAAATGAAAGATTCATCTTCTGGTGCGATGATCAAGCTGACAGCAACCAATTACTCCTTCTGGAGGCCTCTGATGATAGATTATTTATACTGTAAAGATTTGTTTGATACAATCGAGGTGAAGGGAGTGAGAAGGGATTTTATCAAAGAGACTGACTAGAATAAACTTAATAACAGAACTCTCGGTCAGATTAGACTGTGGATTGGTCGGCAACAGTGTCTTCCACCATGCAGCACATGATATAGATACTTACGAAATGTGGATGAAGATGGAAGGCATGTATCAGACAAAGACTTCTAGGAAAAAAGCTTGTTAATGAGGCGTTTGGTGAATTTGAAGCTACGGAGTGGGACTTCCGTTGCAGAACACACCAAAGAGTTCCAGAGCCCGGTGAATCAACTGTCTGCAGTAGACATGCAGCTGGGAGATGAAGTACAAGCTCTCATACTACTCAGTTCTCTTCCTGATAGTTGGGATACATTGATGGTTACTTTCAGTAATTCAGGTCCAAGAGGAAAACATACCATGCCCATGGTAAAAGATGTCATGTCGAATGAAGAGTTCATGAGAAAAAGATGTTGGCTCAGAACAGATAGAAGCCTTCGTCACAAAGACTCGAGGAAGAAAAAGAGGGAGAGGCAGAAGCAAAATCAGAGGTAAACCCTCAGATGGAAGGATGCCTACCTATAAGTGCTACTATTGTGGCATAGAAGATCACTTAAAGAAGAATTACTAAAATCTACAACGAGAGTAGGACCAAGGCAATCACCAGCCGAAGAATAATGAATGAGAAACACTAATAGTTGTCTAATGAGATGTAACCATATGTTCCATGCAGGAAGAGACATGTCTTCACACCACAACTCAAGATATTGAGTGAGTGGTAGATACCGCAACATCATATCACGTCACTCCTCACAGAGATTTCTTCACAACATACAAAGAATGAGACTTTGGTTCAGTGAAGATGAAAAATATCAGTTCCTCTAGGATAGTAGGAATTGGTGATATTCAGTTGCAAATAAATTTCGGGTGTACATTAACCTTGAACGATGTCTTGCATATTCCATAACTTTGGCTGAATGTACTCTCAGGGATAGCCCTTGAAAAATAGAGTTATGACAGTCACTTTAGAAATGACACATGTAAAATGACAAAAGGTGTCATGGTTGTCGCCCGAGGACATATTTGTGACACACTATACAAGACTCATGTGAAGCTTTGTAAAGACAGCCTCAATGTAGCTGAAAAAAGGTTTCTCAAAATCTGTGGAACCAAAGACTCGGTCACATGAGTGAGAGAGGTTGTCTACCCTAACCAATAAGGAGACTCTGATGTTTGTGGTCCATTGAAAGTTGATTCACTGGGCGGTAACAAGTATTTTCTGACTTCCATTGATGATGCTTCTCAGAAAGTATGAGTGTATTTCTTGAAGATAAAGGGTCAGGTTCTAGATCAGTTCAAGTTGTTCCACGCCATGGTCGAACGTGAAACATGGAAGAAACTGAAGTGCCTCCGCACAGACAATGGAGGCAAGTACATTTTCAGGGAGTTTGATGCCTACTGTAGGAGATATAGCATTCGACATGAGATAATTTTTCCACGCACCCTACATAATAATTGTGTAGCTGAAAGAATGAACCGCACTATTATAGAGAAATTCAGAAGCATGATCAGTATGGCTAAGCTGTCAAAGCTATTCTGAGGAGAGGTTGTTCGTACCACCTGCCATCTGATCAACAGATCACCATCTATACCATTGTATTTTGAAATTTCGGAGAAAGTGTGGTATGGTAAGAATCATTTATACTCTCACCTTAAAATATTTGGTTGTTTAGTCGTTGCACATGTATCCAAAGAGCTCAAGCAGAAACTTGATACAAGGACTACTCCATATATATTCTTAGGCTATTGAGATAAAGAATTTGGATATATACTATGAGATCTGAGGGAAAAGATGGTTATCAGAATCCGGGATGTAGAGTTTTTTGAAGACCAGTCAATTGAAGATATTGAAAAGCCCAAGATTTCTTCCAATTTCAGTGCCGACAAAAATCCAGACCCTGCACCAGCACAATTAGCCACATATAGGGTGCACGATGAAATTTCAGAAACAGATTAGAGGAGGCATAAGAGGATGCTGAGCAGGGGGAGACATAGTCCGTTCCATCGGAAGCTACAAAAGAGAGTGTTGAGCAAGGGGAACCGAAACCCGCTCTACTAGAAGTTACAAGATCATCCACATATTTGGATGATGGAAGACCACATGAAACCAGTGGACGTCAGACAAAAGGATCTGAGCGAAGCAAGATTCCATCAACCATATATACGAGATCTGAATACATTTTGCTTACTGATGAGGGGGAGCCAAAGAGTATCCCACAAGATAAAAAGGCATTGAGGAACAAATGGATGAAGAAAACTGGCAGCAGAAGAGTATTATGTAGAGACACAGTGAAGTGTGTTGTGCAGAGACACAACCAACATGTCAACAAAGGTGGTTACACGGGACAAGCTATCGTTGTGCAGAGATATAGCCGAAATAACTATAAGATGAAAACCATTTCGGATGCAGTTGGAGGGGGAGAATTGATATGAATCCAACATGCGTAATTAATATTTGATACAACCACCATTAGTGAATTAATGGTTTTGGTGTAACCACCCCTAACCATTCAATTAGTGGACAATTATGGCAACCACTCCACTAAATGTGTTGAGTTATAAAGCAAGTCATTGCCTATAAATTGAGCTCTCATTTGAGAGTTCAAGCATCCCAACAAGAAGCTCCAAGTAAGAGAGTTTAGAGTTTAAGCTCCAAGTAAGAGAGCTTAGAGTTTAAGCTCCAAGTAACAGAGGTTAGAGAATGAAGTGTGAGGTTTTTTGTAACAAAGTTGGTAATTTTCGTAAATTTTATTCAATTAGTAATAGAGAGAAGTGTTTTCTCATAAACACTTTTCAGTGGTTAGAGAATCACAACAGCTAAGCTAGCAATAAAATTTTCTTTTCCTAAGATCTCCATAACCATCGCGTGTAGAAGAGGGAAAGAAGAAAGTTTTTGTTTTTTTCTCTTTTTTTTTTCTCTCATTGAGCTGGTGAGAATGAGAAAAAATGGAGAAGATTCATGATTCAAAAACGTGGGTAACTCATATTAGATTTTTATCAATAATATATTAATATCCAATTTTACACATTTTAAAAATGTTGTGAAAATTCGTAACTGAACTGTGCACTTACGATAATGTGTGATTTTGACTTATTTATGCTCAAAATTTGAAAAAATATTTAATATGAAAGTTGTAAATGTATGTCTAAATTTTCTGGCCATATAATGATCAATGATAACGGATATCTATAGCCCAAGTTATGACTAAAATACTAAAGGTTATTTAAAGTGATTCGACTAAAAAAATATCGAAACTGAAAAATCTTCCCAAACCTCGGGACGGGATTTCTTGATTATCTAATCCTCTAATACATGGTTATATTTGATGACATATCATGCATGAGAAATGTAATGTACGGGTGTTACAAAGACTATCCTTGTATAAAATGGAAAAAAAAAACAATTCAAAATAAAAATATATATATATATATTTTTCCCCCTCTCTTCTGCAACTTCGAAATATTAACCACTGTCAGATAAATGTGATCATCACTATAAAGACATTACCCAATAAATGATTAGTCTAAAATTTTCCAACTACGAAACATTACCCACTGTGAGATAAATGTGATCATCACTATAAGGACATTACCCAATAAATAAGGGGGATCATTACCCAATGTGAGGCGACGTGAACAGTCTTGAGGCGATCTCAATCCAAATTCGAAAAAAATAAAAAATAAAAGCATAATTTTTTTTATAGAGTATGAATTAATTTGTTATAGTCCATATCAAAATTGATCAAATAATCTTGGAACGGGTGGTTTGGCAGAGAAATTTCTAATGATTTCAAAAAAAAAAAAAATTGATCAAACAATAATAAATTAATAATTTATAAATTGAATAAAGAAAAAGTTTGGAGCAAGAGTCATGCATACATATATATATATATATAATAGTAATAATTATTATTGTTGTTTTACAATACAGTTGGATTTTTGAATAAAAATTAGCTTGGTACAAAATACAATAATAGTAATTATTAATAATTGTTAAATAAATTTTAAAAACAATAAAACAATTTGAATTCAATCACTTTACAATAAAGGACTGTAAAGTTGTCCACCACTTATTTATAAGATAATAATTTTTTAATTAAAAAATAAATAAAGAAAATGAAATAGCGACTTGCATTGTATTTTTTTTCATATTTATTTTTCTGAACCATCCAGCACCAATTAATCATCAAGCAACAAGTTTCGGCAAGATGGAGTTGATGAAGACAGAAATTTCGGCATTACCTTGATGAAGGGAAGTTTGCTGGAATTTATGATTGAGAGGAATTGAAGATGGAGTCGATGATGGAGAAGAATTGAAAAAGGATTGATGATTTAGGGTTAGGGGTTATGTTTTGAAAGTAATAAAAAGAATAAAAGGGAGGTTGAAACCCCCCCACACATATATAAAGACCTAATCAGATCACTAAATCGTGGCAATGTTCTAAATCGCGCCGCCTAGGCGGTAAGCCGCCGCGCCTGTCCCCAAATCGTTGGGGCTAGGCACTCGTCGGAATAGGCGGCGTTTTCCGTCCATTCTGATAAATTTTCGCTGGCAAATTCATGACCAGCGGTCAATCGCCGTTTACCGACGCTGAATTCGAAATTAATTATTTTTTCTGGCCGAATTTCACACCCCAATCCTAACACTAACCTTGATTTTATAAAATTAACTGTCTAACTCATCAATTTGAAAAAAATCTCAAATTCAAGCATAAACCCTAATTTCAAAAAAACTCTAATTTTTCAATTTTTGTTAGTTTCTCATCAAACTGACCATTTATAAATATTACCCATCACTCAAACAATATTTCTCTAAGATTAATTTCTCCAAATCATACCAACTCTTAAACCTAATTATAGAAATTCTTAATTTCTGATTAACCGCCTAGGCCCCTGCCTAAGCCTTGACTAGGCGCTGGGTCGCCGCCCGACTAGCGCGTTTTAGAACACTCGGACTGCCTCGGTTTGAATCGAGGCAGCCCGCCTTTGCCAATTCGGGCTTGAGACAGCTGAGGCGTACTTCTAGCCGAGCTGAAGTTCTAATTTTGAAACATTGCTCATCACCAAAAATGACTACAATCAATATTCTATCTGATGTCTGGGATTTTACGGATTGTAAAATGCAATATAATGCACATAGTATTTACTAACATCACCTGTTAATGGGCTACAATTGTATCCCCACACAAACGCCATTAATGTAGAAGGGTTTCACACATGAGAGGTACACAAGAAGGTGGTGGTTTAAATGCCATCTCTATGGAGACTCAAATATACCACATTTTGTACCAACCCGGAAAACTTTATTGCAAAAGCAGATCTATGCATTAGCTGGAACAGCATGTTGGCCAATAAATGTCGCTAACGAAAGAAAATATAAAAATCTAAACAAAATAATCATGTCCAGTAGGCAAACCTCTGGTTTTTCAAGAAAAGACTTGAGGACTCCTTGGGTTGCAGCCTTGAAAGTGAATGAAGTGAAGACAAATTTCAGTACAAAATAATCAATCAAATAAGTTTAAGAACAGAAATATCTTAACATTCTTACCAAATTCCAATAGTCAGAAATCAAATGATAAAACTAACCTAGAGCTTAGGCACTGACTAGATACTACAATATTTTTTGGAGACAAATAGACAACACAATAAGAAAAAGCACAAGGAGCTTGCACAAAACGTGACATCTCAGATCTGAATTCTTATGGCTTTAACCAAAGTAAACTCAGACTAGATTTCGAGTTTGCCAGTCCATGATGAAATGTAAAACTATAATTTCTTCCCGCACTCCATGTGGTCTCATCCTGACATGCAGATCAAAACCAAGATGTCTCCAAGCCATGGAAATGTAAATTTTAGATAGAGAAGAAACAATTTTTTTACCACCTGAATTTTCTTGGTGGCTGCAGATTATGCAGAGCAGCATCCAGCCTTTTTCACAGCCGATAAATCATCTTTAGAACCGACATTAATTGTTTGTCCCTTGGGCAAGGCTGCTGGGTCATCACCAATATCAAGAGCCTTCCTGCTAACAACACGATATATCTGAGTAAGCACTTCAGTGAAGGCATTTTCAACATTCAACGACTCTAGGGCAGAGGTTTCCATAAAGAAAGTATTCTCTTTCTCAGCAAACGACTGAGCATCCTCAGTGGAAACTGCACGCAAGTGACGCAAATCTGCCTTGTTACCCACAAGCATGATCACAATGTTGGAGTCTGTATGATCCCGAAGCTCCTTCAACCATCTCTCCACATTCTCAAATGTAACATGTCGAGTTACATCATAGACAAGCAAGGCACCTACAGCTCCCCGGTAGTATGCACTTGTGATTGCACGGTATCTGAATCAAAAATGCATAAAACAATACCCTAATTACGATTTAATTATTCTCCGAACGTAAAAAATCAAGTAAATATGAAAGAGACCAAATCCCAACAAGGTCAAATTTGCATGTGAAACTAAAACACGACTTTCATTTTCTTTCTTTTAAGGCAATGAATTTGCTGTTTTAAATTAGATCTCAAACAAGACTTTATGAACTATATACATATAAAAATAAATTCATCCAGTCATTGAATCAAACATGTGGTGTGCATTTCGTTACCCAACTTCAACTTAAATCAGATCTCGGATAAATAGATCCATGAAACGGGAAATGGGGAAGTGGGATTACCGTTCTTGACCGGCGGTATCCCAAATCTGGGCCTTAACGACCTTGTCATCGACTCGAATGCTGCGAGTAGCGAATTCGACACCGATGGTGGATTTGGATTCGAGGCTGAACTCGTTTTTAGTGAATCTTGATAACAGATTTGATTTCCCAACTCCTGAATCTCCAATTAACACCACCTTGAACAAGTAATCGTAGTCGTCATCAGCTCTGTAAGTTCCCATTTTTTTTTCTGTCTTTTGAAATTATAATTTTAATTGAAGTTGAAGGAAAGGGAACACACCAACCAATGCAATGCTAACGGTTTTGAAGCTATTGCTTTTTAAGACTTTTTCTTTTCAAAGCTTTTGAATATTTTACTCGCTTGTAATTATTACGATCCCCAAAACTGCTGATTATTATCCTTTTATTTCTCTTCTTATTGTTCAAATGAAGCGATAACGTGCGGTACCTTTTTTCTCTATTCAAAATTCAAATTGAAATTGTTTTAAAAAATATCTAAAAGATAAAGAAAAATGATATTCCTATAAAATCATGACAAAATAGTTGTTGACGGTGGATTTTGGTCTCAGGATAATATAGGAATATCACCTCCGAGGTAATCCTCCTTCAATAGTGAATTTGTTTGGTTATGGGGGACCAAAAACAAATTTAGCAAAAGACAGATAAATACACCAATCGACAAGGAGATTTAACGTGGTTCGGTGGATTTGGATCCGACCTACGTCCACAGACACAAATAGGATGATACTTTTATTACTCAAACACGTTTTTCAGATCTCTTTTTGTTTTTACAAGTCAGAGCTTGATGATTCTGATGCCCCCTCCTACACTCACTCTACCCTCCTATTTATAATGGTGAAGAAATCATATTCCTATTTGTACAAGAATTCCCAATTGGAGATGGTCATCTTTTCCTATCAGGATTCCTAGTCAAAACTATTCCATTTTCCCATAAGGATTCCTAATCAAAACTACATTTACTTCATTTATCCTATTAGGATATTAACTCACCAGTTTTCCCCATGAAAATAGGATAACTTGTCATCTTATCCACAAGAATAGGGTGTTATCTTCTGGAGCACGCCTCGCTATCTGGTCGGTCTTCATGAGGTCGGTCACAATAGTCTTTTGTACTGAGAGTGCTGCTGTCGACCTGATAATTGCCCGGTCATCCGATCTTTAAGTGGTCGGGTTACCGATCTTAAGTGCTCGGCCCCTGACTCATGTGGTCGGGTCGGCATTAATGATCTTGACTGAGAAGTGAATCACCTTTTTTACCCCTGTCATGTTGCTTAAATAACATAGTGCCTGAAAACACCATCAACATTTGTCCCCTAGTTCTCGGTAACAACGAGTTTGCGAGTTGATGCCGGGAACTACAAGAAAAGATGGTGTGCCGATGAATCCGTCGGTGGTTACTCCAGGAACCGCAGAGAAAAATACCTTGGCTGCAAATCTGGTCATTCCCGCCACCTTCATGTGCTCAGTCAACGAGGATCCTGATATCTACCCGTGGAGAAAATGATTTTCCCTTATGCTGATGGTGATCGACTCGGTGGGACGTAACCCGACCCCGAGCTGAGAAGAACATTTGGCTCTGGGGGAATGTCACCTCCCCAGACCAATAGAGGGCCGACCATAGGGGTGATGCTCCGATCCCATGCCGATGATAAGTCTCTCGGTGGGACGTATCCCGACCCCGAGCTTGAAGAAAGACTTGGCCCTGGGGGAATATTACATCCCCAGTCCAAAGAAGCCGACTCGGTGGGACATAACCCGACCCCAAGCTGAAACAAACATCGATCTCGGCGGTACAAGAGCAGACCCGAGCCGGAAAGAAACATCGGTCTCGGCGGTATAAGAGCAGACCCGAGCCGGAAAGAAACATCGGTCTCGGCGGTACAAGAGCAGACCCGAGCCGGAAAGAAACATCAGTCTCGGCGGAACGAATCCAGCCCCGAGCCGATTAACCGAATGGCCTCGGCGGAACGAATCCAGCCCCGAGCCGATTAACCGAATGGCCTCGGTGGAACGAATCCAGCCCCGAGCCGAGTAATCCCTGGGACTTATTCAGAAGGGAAATGAATCAACCTTTGAAGCCCTACCGAATCTGGCACGGGCGTCCCCCTGCCAGACCAGCGAAAAATAAAAACAAGATTCTGGAAAATAAAATCAAAAGGCGGGGGTGACTTGGCACTTATCCCAAAACAAAACGTTTCGCAAGCATAAACAACAACATGGATGCCTTAAAACAGCGTCCTGTCCGAGGTCTCCAAAACACAATTCTGAATCTTTCAATTCAGCGTCCCGGCGAACCAAAATTTGGATCAGAGAGCGTTTAAAATGGTAAGGGCACATCCTCTATACGT